>JADBJO010003465.1:50000-192500 GCA_016801955.1 Conus betulinus | reverse complement strand
GTACTTGCTGCCTCGTCTTTCATGCTTTTGTTTTTCTTCCCCCCCCCCCCCCCCCCCCCCCCCCCCCCCCCCCCCCCCCCCCCCCCCCCCCCCCCCCCCCCCCCCCCCCCCCGTTCTCTTTATTTGGTCCTTTTCTCACAAGTTCATAAAATATTGTAACTTTCCACCCTGCGCCCCCAACCAGAGGTTGGGCATGAATTTTGGCCCAGATGAGGCACAATTAACCCTTTTTCCACACATAAAGAATAAGTACAATGACAGTATTTTAATTTTTGAGCTATTTCCATCTAAATGAATTTCACATTCATTCCAACCCCCCCCCCCCCCCCCCCCCCCCCCTTTTTTTTTCCCCTTCGGACACCATGAGGTGATGAAATAACAGGTCAGTCAGATTTTATATGAATCATAATGGAAGATTTTAGCAAATAACTCTTAAAGAATGTATACAACAGCCATATAAATGTACATAGCTCCAAAGAACATTATTTCACCTTGACACTGTCAGGTTTTTTTTTTGCATTTTATCACAAATATAGCAATACAACCAGTCTGAGCTAGCAATACAACCAGTCTGAGTGACAAGTACTGATGTTCCAACGAATGATGTGATCAGCCCCCTCTTGTCCACGAACCATGCATCAGAGGGTAATTCAAACAAAATGAAAATTTGATGTAGGAAAATTACATTTCTGAGGCTGTTTGCCCTTTTTATGTGCCAGTCTATAGTGAGGGTAGTTTGAGTAAAGCAGCCCCCATCATCTGACTTGCACAACTAAAAATATACCAGGCCAGAAAGGTTACCTCACCACCACTGGGACTACTGACTGGGCTGTACTCGTCTTTTCACTATACATTCCTGGCATCAACCAGGCCTGGACGAAACTAACACCTGCAATGTTGGTCAAGAAATCTCTGCTATATACTCTCCAGGAGATATCCATAAAGAGGATGAAACTCAGTCATGTTTCCATTCCCCATTACAGGCTCAGCAACTCTGGATATGAATAGGCCAGAGCTGAAAAATCCTGAGAGTATCCATGCCTCTGATGGGATTAGAATCCATAATTTCCAGATCCGAACCTGCGACAGTAACCACTCATTTGATGCAGATCACTGGCTGGCTTTGCTGGCTACTTTTTTTTTACCCTGTGCATACTGGACAGTCCTGCCTGTTGGTTATTTTCTAGTGAATTTTGTACAACTTTTCTATCACAACAATCTGTACAAGCAAATATCTACCACAAAAACTGTACTTTATCAGATTCCTTTTATTAAGTGATGTCTGGGTGATCAACCAAAGCTACTCAAAAGAAGGAAAAAATCTCTCTCTCTCTCTCTCTCTCTCTCTCTCTGACACCCCAAAATGTCTTTTTCTCCCCCCAGGAATTAGTCATGTTTATTGAAGCACTGAAAGACATGCAACATATTTGCAAATAAACAAGCTGCAAACAATCACCCCCCTCCCCCTTTTTTTTCTGGAAACAGTATTTTTACAGATGGAAAGAAAACCATCAGGAATTTTCTCTATTTTATGTACATCAGAAAAGCACAATTTCTTGTTCTGTCCAAACTTTAACAATCGAAGAAAAATCTCAAACAATCCCAAAAACAACGTATCCAATGAAAACCGATTTAAAAACGTTCAATAACGCCAGGTTTTGGAAGCTGCTGTCTGAATAGCCTTTAGTATGAAACTCTCAGAGCAGAAATTCAATGTTACTGACAGCACGGATAGACAGAAAATGAACAAAGTGCAGCGCAAGTCGTGTTTAACTTTTTGTGTGTGCCATCCCCTCCCCCGACCACCAACACCAGACAGATACTTTGCTTATATAGAGAGTCAATGTTGTGAATTGGACTCACTCCAATTTGCAGCTCACTTCACCAGGTCATGCCTTGCATATTTTTTGTGAAAAGAACAGGGAAATGCATCCAACTTGCAACTCACTTCACCATGTCATGCTTTGCTTGCATTTTGTGAGGAAAGATGAAATGCATGCAAGGCATGACCTGGTGAAAGTGAGCTGCAATTGAGTGAGTCCAGTTCACAACATTGACTCTCTATATAAGCAAAGTACCTGTCTGGGTTGGTGGTCGGGGAGGGGGATGGCACACACAAAAACACAACTTGCTGTGCGCTTTCTTCATTTTCTGTCATCCCTGCTGTCTGGCAATGATAACTGTGTCTTTATACAAGGAAACCACCTTGTAGGATTGTTGGTTGGGGATGAAGGGTGGTTCACACAAAAATCGTTTACTCTTACATAGACATGAGGCTGGATTGGGAAATGACTTCTGTGTGTACCATCCACCATCCCCCCGACCACCAACCCTAGCGGGTTCTTTACTTATATAGCTCAACTGCTGTGAACTGAACTCGCTCCAACTTGCAACTCAGCTTACCATGTCATGCCTTGCATGCATTTTGTGAAGAGAACATGAAAGAACAGGATGGATGGAGTGTGGTCAGGTCACAACTGAAAAGAGTGCAACCAGGAGAGTTGGGACTAGTGGGTGGCTCACACATAATTCATCATCCAACATGTCCAAAAAAAAAAAAAAAAAAAAAAAAAAAACCATCTTTCCGCCAACACTTCAAGTTTATATTTCAATTTTGCAAGAATGACTGGGATTAAAAAGCATATTTCAAATGACCTGAAAGAATTTCAACATTAAAAACTCCAAACCACCTGTAAGCAATGCATCAGAACAACAGAAAAGAAATCAGTTAATGGCGGTGGGCCAGTTTGAACTTACAAAGCTGCGTTAATTTGTATACTGTATCAAAGTGACTGAAATCTGCATGTTATGGGTTACATGCAACAACCACATATGGAAAATCCTAAGAGAAAGGTTTTTTTCAAAAACAGAAATATTGCCCAGCATTGGAATTCAGATGGCTATATACCTTTGCTTTTTTTTTTCATCTTCATGTCCAACCTCGACTTTACTGACGACATTTCTCTGTTTACTGTAAGCTATTTTACACCCAACTGCTTCAAATCTGAAATCCCAGTAACAGAATTTCATACTTTTTCCTGGCTCTCCCCTCTATACAGGCTTGATAAATACGTTTATCATTACATATACACCATAACCTGCTAGGTCTACAAAAATCAGGTGGTTGACAGTAAGTACAGAAACAAAAAAATTCTATCTCTGCATGCTTACACAGCCTAGCGTAAATCACGGTGCTCTGTTTTACAAATACAAAAAAAAACGTGAATAATGTTAAGCATGTGGTATATACTCCCTACGTATTGTTGTGCACACTTCTCCTAACGTTATGTCACATGTTTCAGAATTCATCTTCAGTGTCTAAGAGTCAGAGTCAGAAAGGAAAGCATCACCAGATCATGTACATAATTTGTAAACCAGATTACTTGCCTACAAAGAAAACATAAAGGGAGATAACACTGGCTGATGCTCAAGCCTGGCACGGCTGAGACCACACACAGTAGTGTTCTACGTTATTAACAAAATACGTACGTGTTCTGTCTCCTTCATTTAGACCATATGTATGCATTACTCACATCAACAACTCCACAGACTAGGATCAGCAAGGCCAGATTAAAAATAAAATGTACACAGTAGACCTAAACAACAGGCAGAAGGATCTGTGGCTCTCTGCCGTTATCCTCAACCTCAACAATCCCTCGCTGAGAAAACTGCCATGGGCACTTGGTACTCGGCTGGACCTGATTATGGCAACAGCAAAGGGGGAAAACTTGTCTTGGTGCACTTTACTTGGACCTTTTCAGCATCATAAAAGAAGCCATAAAAAAAAGCTTTCTCTTCTACAGGTCTGCGATTCTCACAGACTGGGAGAAGTAGCTTGATAGAACATGTCACAAGCAGAGAAAAAGAAAGCCTCAAAAATGTCAAGAGTTAGGAAAAAAGAAAGACAGAAAGAAACAGAAATGCGTATGTTAAACTGACCAAGATCAAATCAAAACGGAGCACAGGAAAGAAGTCATCATCAATAATGAAATACTCGTAACTGGCACATGTTCTGACCACTTATAACTTAGCCTAAACCAGAAACATTCATGTGCATCATGTATACTGTTGATTCAGTTATGTGATCCATGGGGAAACAGGAAAAAAAAAAAAAAGCAGGAAGGCCAGGGGTCCAGATTGCTATCTTAGACCCCCTGGTGGGGTCAAGGGGCAGAACCCCTTGTTGGGGGAGTGGGGGGGGGGGGGGGTCAAGGGGCTGTGCCCCATGAAGCTGAAGGAAGGATTTCTACACCTTTAATAGATAAAATCTGGGCATTTTGAGACTCCTTACCTCCCTGTTACCACGCTGTCCACAAGACCACTAATAAAAGTGACATTAACATTGCTGATCTGTGTGCAGTGGACTTCACTAAATTCAAGAAATAGGAAGCAGCAATGATTTTTGTTAACTATAATTTGAATTTATCACTTCTGAAACTGACGAAGACAGCTTGCAGTTTGAACTCAAGAAATGATTTGTGATGCCAGAATTTGTGCATCTGGTGTAAGAACTCCTTTGTATGGAATTTTGACAACCAGACTTGTTTCACTTCAACTGAAAACTTGTGTGGTGTTGTTTATACTCACAGAAAGTTCAGCCTGCAACCCTGCATCTCAGGGGGAAGGGGTGGGGGGGCATGTGGGTAGGAAGGTTACTGGTGTAACTAGTCATAGATTTAAACTGTGAAGTTCTAAAATGATGCTTGGTTTTCAAGCTTGAACCCCACGCATGTGTAGTTCTTGAAAAGTCCAGAACATTTTTGAAAAATTTTCAATAAATTTACTAGGAAAATGAAGATGAAGAAAATGAACACAAGTTAATTTCTTGTGGAAGCAAAAAATTATAGTCATGTAAAGGGTATAAATTTCTGTTTACTTTTTATGAAACAGGTTTTAATAAACCTTATATATGTTAATTCAAACAAGTTTTAATAAACCTTATATGTATATATAAATATATCTCAGTCATTTTAATCATACACTGGGGTAGCAGGCTTAAGGATATACTAATCTCCAGATTATAATAAATCAGGCATGAAAAAATAAGAGTGGTGAGATCAGTGGGAATGACTGCCTTGCCGAAATAAATAAAAATGAAATCTGCCATATAAAGTTTTTTTTTTTAAAAATAGGTTGAACATTATCTGTTTATTTTGCCTAAATCCACCACCTATAAAGAACCAGGAATCACAAATTGCCCAATTAAAGTGGCCTTTCAGCTGGCATTCACTGACAAAAGTACAATGAATGTATTTGTATTTGTAATGAGTTAGGGATAATACTTCGATGCTTTTTTATTTTTAACCTTTTTTTTTTTTTCTTTTTTTTTTCAAAGCATATAACTGCAGATGTGTTTACCCATATGACTTTATCGAATTTGTTGTTCCCATGATGGGTGAAAAAATATGACGAACATGACGAACTTTTAAAAAAAAAAAAAAAAAAAAAAAAAAAAAAAAAATCGTTAAAATTGTAGAGACAATGTTCTTCAATGGAAATTGCACTTGCGGATTTTAACCATAAGAGGGGAAATCTGACAGAACAGCGACAACTATTGCTAACTTCTGCGCACTAATGCCAGGCTGTTTCAGATTTTTCACATGTCAAGAAACATTGGAAAAAAATCAGTGTGACAGCATGAGTCTATGCCAAAGTATGCTGATCAATCAGGCATGAAAGTAATTTGTGTCAGAAAGAATGGATTTCACTGTGGTTAATGTAAGATTAGGCGGTTGCGACCTAGAAGAAGCAGAAAGAAGGGATTTCACTGTGGTTAATGTAAGATTAGGCGGTGCGACCTAGAAGAAGCGTCTGCTGTGTGACCGCATGTGAAAACGAAACTTGGTCTGAACACAGTCACCGATCACATCTTCATTAGGCTCTATGAACAGTATTGTGACAGTTGTCTGAAGCAGCATTTGCACAGCAAAATGACGAAGGAACGATCAGTTTGGAAAAGAAAAACCTGGATCAGATGGTGTAATCAGGACTTGGTTTTACCAAAACATTCGTGAAAATAAAAATAACCAGGACATTTCATGACTTCAGGATCTCCAGACAAACAGCGATGCAGAATTCCAGTTTCCGGCATTTCCAGACATGTGGCTTCATCCATGCATATGTTCTGACCCTTCATAACTCAAGCCAGAACCAGAAACATTCATGTGCATCTCGTATAACATTAATTCATTTTACCTGATCTTAGACCAAAACAAAAAACAAAACAAAAAAAATCTCAATACCAACAGATTTTACGTAACAGAGATTTTACGTAACCTTGCCTACAACAACAAAACTATCTATTAAAAGAAGTAATGATAACATGATAATAAGACAGGTAACAAAACAAAAACAAAATCCCATCTCAAAACAAGAAATGGGACTTAGGATTATGATGAAGCATTGTCACATACTGATGAGGAGTAACTGAACCTAATCCAACTTGAGCAAAAACTTTCTCCATTGCTTGAAGCAAAAAAAGAAAACCTCACCAAAACTCAAATTTTTCACAAAAACTGCAATTTAAATCTTTGTATTACTTTCCCTTTTAAGCATTACGTTTAAATCTATGAACAGGTTACGGACTTATACTGGTGTGTGTGTGTGGTCTGTGTGTATGTGCATGTGTGTGAGTGAGCGTGGTTGAGCATGTGCAGATTACCATCATTATAATCCAGGCAGATGCACTGATTGGCATGCCTGCGTGGCTTTCATTCTGAGGCATATTATGTTGCTGCATTTTCTTATCAATACACTGACAAAAGGCAGTCCCTGGGTTAGACATCCTAACCATGGAAAAAGGAAAATACAAAAGAGAGAGAGGAAAAAAAAAAAGATCTACCTGCCACATGAAAAGAATGCACATATGGAAAGACAAGGGGAGAGTGGGGGGGGCAAGGGCAGCTAGCGAGCCTTGTTATCTGGATGGAAGTTATGAAGTAGATGAGTTCTTTGATGCAATTCCCTGCCCATCTAATCTATGACAGTCATAGCAATTGTGACCAAGCCCTCACTATGCCATGTACAGCAAGTGCTGCACCCGTTATTTGGCAAGTGTTGCATTTCAGCAAGTGTTGTACGAGTTGACTATGGAGTACCTACCATGCTGAAAGAGCAACATGTGTGTCTGGAGGATGTCCTAAACAAAAGAACAGAGCTGTCAGGATAGTGACTGCCACTGATAAAATGAGCAGCAGCAGCATCGTTCCAAAAGAAAAAGACCCCAAGGAGTCAGGGTCAGAAATAAACAATGCTGAAAGCAACTGGAACATCAAAACTGAAGGCTTATTTCCTTCCATAAAGAGAAATACTTACTATACAGGTATTCTCCATTCTCTGTGTGGATGAGAGGATGAACGCTTTGAGATTTTTTGATGAAAAAAGTCTGTGAAAACAGGCATGGTACTGGAGGGAGGAAAACAGTTTTTCCCTGAAAATTTTTGGGGTCCAGGGGGCAACGCCCCCTGATGGGGTCAAGGGGTAAAACCCCTTGTGGGGGTCAGGGGGCAAAGCCCCCTGAAGCTGAAGGTTTTTCAGCAATTCTAGCCTGTAAAAAAAAAGCCTCTCTTTGAACTAATTTCAGTTCTTCATACTAAGCAATTTCTGCCACAAAATAAGCTCTCCTAGAATCACTTTATCAGTCATTCCTTCAACCCAAAGGAGGTTTTAAACCCAAGTAATCACATAGCAAAAATGAGTACATATCTACATTGCTTTAGGTAGCATACATTAAATCAAATTGTAATTTATGTAAATGTTTTACTTACTATGCCAGTGAAGCACATGCACAGTGTACACACAGGAGACCCCTCATTTTGCGCAACTTTGGTCATCACGTCCAGCATCACCAACACAGCACAGCACAGCACAGCACACAGCGAGTAGTGGTCTCTCTTTCATGTCTTGAGTTCCAGTTTAGTTTACTATGTCTGTTCAATTCTTTTATGATCTGTCTCTTCTACATTAGTTACTACTTTTACTTTATACATCTATCTGAATACAGTACAAAATGAGTTTAAGTTTTGTGTCTGTTTTAATGTACAAATTTTAAGTTACGTGTCTCTTCCAATATACAATTTTCAGTCCAAGCAATGTGAATGAGATAAAGACTACTTCTTTTTGCCTGATTTCTCAGCCATCTGCTTCACGTGCAGAGCCTGCTTTTTGTAATGTCCAAACCTCATTCTCTTTGCCTCCTGTCTGTAATGTTCAATGGCTTTTCTCTTTGAAGCCAGCCGAATCTGTTCCTTCTGGAAAAGTTCAAACTTTTTCTTTCTTCTTCTTTTTTTTCTTTCTCCAAAATGTGGTGGTAAGTCTCCCTAGCTTTCTGAATGTTTGTGACCAGTTTTGAGTTCACAGGATCCCTTCTGATGTTCTCACGCCTAAAATACTGGAGGGAAGTTTTGCCTGTGGATTTCAGACCATACTTGACAGTCTGAAAAGCATTAAAAGTTCCAAAGATGTCCTCCCACTCCTTTCATCCACTATGTCTCCCATCAAGTTGAATGAACTTTCAACCACTGGTCCATGAAAACAAGAAAGGGCAGCCTTCACTACCTTGGGTAGCAGTTTCAAAGAACTGGAGTATTTTTGAAGGACATTAGCCCACCAGTCATCAACCCGTTGACCTTCCTGATATGGTGGTAGATCATCCCTGGCAAAAAAATTCCGGACTTCAAGACAGTAATCTGCTTCATCTTTGCCATTTTGACTGTCATCAGCTACAATACCAAGCTGAGGCACAAATGATGCAAGGTCTTCCAGCTTTTTCCTTGCAACATCAGCTTCACAGTTAGGATAAGACCACCAGCAGACTGAAGAAAATGGTTGCCCAGAGGAATCTTCTGAAGCAGAACTTTTGCTCCAGAGATATATGCTTGCAAAAACAGTTGCACGGAATGATGATTGCTTATCATCATTCATCATCCTCAGAAGACCTTTTGCTTTTCCTACACAACAAATCATCCAGAGGCAAGTGGCTGGAAGACAAATCCACTTTCAGTGATGACAGTTTTTCTGCAGTCAAGGGCTTCAGGACTTCTGCTCTCATGAAACACACACAGAAACTGCCGCACAAGAGACAGCTGTTTCATCATGAAGGACATGAATGAGAGGGTCCTGACGCTGGAAAAGCAGCACAAATTCCTTCAACAAAGGAAGAGTTGAGGAGAAGAACTTCAGGTGAAGAAGGGTGTCATTCCTGATGAAAAAAAGCTTCTTCACAATCCTTTCTTTTCTCTTCTTTGCTTCTGGTGTCAGGTGAATTTTGCCAAGCTCATTCCTCAGTCTTATAATTTCTTCTCTTGCCTGGACTGTTGCCTTTTTGCTCACTAAAATATCAATCAGAATGGAATGGTACACTGCTTTGTCAGATTTGGGCAGAAACTCAAAATACAGGAAAGTAAGACAGTCAACAGACGCAGTGTGTCATCACTAAGATCTAGAACAGACAGCCACCTGTGACGCAGAAATCTCTGAGGCATTGTGAATTTCACATCTATCAGATCACAGATGCCTTGCAGACATTTCTGAAAAGATGGGGACCATTTAAAGTCACAGTAAATGTCTTCAAAAAGTTGTTCCACAGCACCACCAAGCTGAGATGTGAAAACCTTGCAGCATCCATGAATGTGATGGCAGGTATCTCCATCAATGTCTACTAAAAATGCGGAGCAAGATCCCTCCTTATCCTAGTAGTTTCAACACCATTCTTGCTGCCTCTCATCACATTGCACGAATCCATTAAAATCGAAAGACAATGATCCCACCGCAGGCCTCGACTTTGAATAAGGCTATCAAGTTCTTTTACAATGGAAGCACTGTCAACTTTGATCAGAGAGATGGACCCAAGATGCTGAATCAGGACTCGCTGCTGGGACTCGCTAAAACAGCTGATCAAAACGCTCAGAATTTTCTCATGTTTTGTGTGTTCATGGCTTCGTCAAGATTAAGGCAGAACATGGAATCTCCAATGTCACTTCTGATTTCTTCTTGAAAGGTGGTGGCTAATCCACTTTTCATCTTGTATGAAGCAGCAGACCTCTCCATAGCAATATTATCCAAGGCAACTGAGTCTCTTGCCATGTGCCTAGCGAAATTCACCAGCCGTGGTACCATTGACAGTGACAAGGAATTTTCTGCCACAAAACCTAGCACAGTAGCTTCTGCATGGCTGACTCTATCAGGGAGTGGCACAAGCGGCTGTTGTTCAACAGGTGCTGCTGATGGTTCATTTTGGCAACTGGTTCAGATGATGAAACAGGTGTCTTTCTCTGCTGGAAAACAGTGGAAAGACTTTTAGTGTTGGGTTGGATGTTCCACCTCCAAAGGCAGCTGGAAAAAAGTTTTAAGTAGAAATTACTAAAATGCTTCCTATTAATATTACATGCCTCTCTCCATTGTTTTTCTTCAATGCTATGTATAAAACATAAACACACACACACACACACACACACACACACACACACAAGAACTAAGCAGATTATTTTAACAAGAATTAATAAACACAGATTTTAGCAAGCTGAAATAAAAAGTAAACGAATATTGAGTTGTGAGGAGTTAGGCGGGCCCTTAATTACAGGACATAAACAGACATGCGTAATCATCAAAAGATGTCAACATGAATTTTTTTTTTTCAAATCTGACTTTCACATCACTCTTTGACTCCATGCAAACTGGCAACTGGCATACTTCTTGCAACCTCCTATCAGAAATAGCCATTTTTTCTTACTTTACTGACTTCTAAATTTTAACCCTTGGGGCAAAAGTAACAGAAACATCCATAATACATGTACTTAAAAAGAGGGACAACATTCACTGAGATATAGTCAAAGTAAGGACAAGAAATACTGAATCAATCTGTGTTAATAAGCATGTACTCATCAAAGTGTTTACTTTGAAATTAACAAATAACATTGATTTATGTAATAATGTGTACTAACCACCATGCAAACCAAAGAGAATAAATCTAGACACACTAATACAGAGAGGAAGAAAGAGAAGAAAGAAAGAAAAAGGACAGAGAGACAAATGACAGAGAGAGAGAGAGAGAGAGAGGGTGGTGGTGGTGGTGTGTGTGTGTGTGTGTGTGGGGGGGGGGGGGGGGGGGGGGGGGGGCACATGGAATCAAAAAAAGCATTAATCATAGCATTTCATAAAATGCATCAATCACATGGATCAAAATACAATCCCATGGTACAAATAAGACTTTGAGAAGGGGGGGGGGGGGGGGGAGGGGAAGATGGAGCACACAGATAAAAAAAAAAATCGAGCATCAATCATGTAAATAATCAAAATACAATCTCACAGTACAAATAAGAGAGGCAGAGAAAGTCAGAAACAGAATGAGAGAGAGAAAGAGACAAAGAGAGAGAGAGAGAGAGAGAGAGAGAGAGAGAGAACCTTACCTGGCAGAACGGGATATTTGCAGCAGTTTTCACTCTCTCTTTGTGTCGTTTCCCTTTGATGTGATCGTTGAGGCTTCTCGCACCGCCAGACCCATAACAGATTTCAACTTGACACACCACACAGTAAGCTTTGCCGCAGATTCTCAGCTTTTCCAAGCACGACGAAAACGTTTCATTTTCGTGGCTCCTGTTTAGCCAATCCCATCGCCATTTGTTTGCCACACCAGCATCAATATCTTCTGTCGGAGAATTTCGCGGAACTATGTCTGTTCGCTTTGGCATTTTTTTTCCCCTTCTTTTTCTTCAATCTTGTTCAAATTCGATCACGTCGATCCAGAGCGGAAAGCAGCGGCGAATGTCACGAAAGCGCATGCGCGGAAGTAGTCCGGCTCAATGCTACTTCTCGCGAGACGAAGGCTTGAAGCGAACGACCTCAAACGAACTAAAAGGGCCGAACTCGTCGGGCGTGGGTTTTTTTTTTTTTTTTTTTTTTTTTTTTTTTTTTTTTTTTTTTTTTGCTTTTCGCGCGGATTTCCGCGAATTCGCGACATGTACCATGCCTGGAAAACTAACAATTTGTATACAAGGTAAACAACTCCCCAGGCAGTGGTGGGGAAAACATCTTCAGTCATATTCATTTTGCCATAACCAAGTTGATTAAAAGCATACTGTACAGTTAGTAAGTTCTTGAAAAAAACGATGTGTTTGAATGAAATTACTGCCCCATTCATTTTTGGGTTTGTTGTTGTTGTTGTTGTTTTGTTAAGCCCTCAAATACATACTGGCAGTGACTGCAGAACTTCAATTAGAATAATTCTAACTCTGTACTAAAAGTATCAAATCTTACAAAAACTACAAAAGGTACCCAAAAGTCCAAAATATGAACTAAGAGCATTAGGAGTAGTATGTGGCTGTTTCAGCTGTGACCAACTCAAAAGATACGGTAAAAATTTTTAAAAAATGTAAAAGCACACAAAGACTTGCAAGCATCAATAACAAGACTTCCAAAATGCTCTGTGTGTTAAAAAAAAAAAAAAAAAAAACCAACAAAAAAAAACAACCGGCCTATTCAAATGGTAATTAAAATCTACAATATACAACAGGTCCTCAACATCTGCAGATGTTTGCACACTGCACTATTTCTCAAGTCAGTAGATTTGGCTGTGAAAACATTTTGTACACAGTAGTTAGAAATATATCATTACTGTGGAATAATCAGAACTACAACATTCAACATACTTTTGACATAAAACTGTTTCCTCAGCAACAAAAGCGGATTTGCATTAAATGCTGTGAACAGTATGTATATCTGTTAAGCGTTGAATTTCCAACAACAGTGTAAGCCACAGTTTTCAAAGCCAAATTCCTGCCAGGACTCCCATTCATGAATGGCATGCAACCATCACTGACTGTAAATAGGATGTAATATGGTGCCGTCAGGGACTCACCTGAACATGTCTGTAAATCACTAAGCTAGAATTTGTTTATCCTTAAAAAAAAAAAAGAAAAAATCACAAGAGAAAAAATTTTGACAACGTTTACTGACGAACAAATACCAATACCTTTTCTTATGTAAATATGAACTGGCAGAAAAGAAATCTCAATCTTTATAATGAACTTTTTCTGATATCAAAATGAGCTGTCCCAACATGGACCAAACATTTTCTTTCAGGGGCGGAATAGCTCAGATAGTAGAGCGCCGGACTCGTGATCCTGGGGTTGCAAGTTCGAATTTCAGTACAGGGGGATTTTTCCCTTGGAGTTTACATTGGTTCGGACTCCATTCCCCACACAGTCCTTCGAAAGAGACTATAAACCAAGGCTCCGTGTGTGAACGCACACACAACATCTCTTGCACACACGTAAAATCCCATCACCAACTTTCAGAAGAGAAGGCCAGTTTGGCCGTTGGTATGGATGACACGTTTACACATAGCATGCACCTTCCCCAAAGATGAGTATGGCTGCCTTAATGGCGGGATGAAAAACCCGTCATACACACAAAACTCCACTGCCTGTCTATACAGGCAGTATCCGCAGGAGTATCAGCCTGTGTACGCAGAAAGAGAGAAATTTTCTTTCCTTTGTGATTTTTTATTTTCCCCTGCCAAACCTTTTCTTCATCCAGTTGGGCTTCCTAAAACACCATTTCCACCTTCAGCAAGCATAAAGTTGTTACATATAAATACTGATTGCCATACTGACTTCAGACTTGACATTTAACGCATCACAGAAGAAACCTAGAAGAAACAAATCATGAAGCCAACAGATCGGTCCAGTCACCAACAAAATCCTCTATCCAGCTGCCTCTCCAGAAATAGGACTCTTCATTTGTCCTGTTTTCTGTGCCCCTCTGTGGCCTCATTCCCACGCCACTCATTCCAGCCATCTCATAGTATACACAGCACACCCCAGTTCATCCTCCTGCAGCCCCAGCAAACAGCACAGTCCAGAGGATGCAGTTTGTGTGTTACCTGACACACCACATTAAAGGACACACTGCACAACTGCCAAGTCTTTTACGATACCTGTTCCGATCTGCCATGCAGGACACCGCTCTCTCAGCTCCCCGATAACCACAACTAACTAGGTCATGGATCCGCATGAACATGGGTCTCCCTCTGGAGGGTACCACCACAAGAAAATCTTGTTTACTACACAGGGTTGACCTTTCTCATCTCCTGTACCTTATGAGGAAAGAAGAACCTCAGTGATCTGACTTCTAACAAATCCTTCAATAAAACACATTTCACATGAAAAAGTGATCTCCCCTGAGAAAGACAAACTGTGGATGGCGAGCTGTGCCCTTATTTGATGACAGCTCACGATACAACAGCAAGTCCTGAATTTACAGGGCAAAGACGTCTGCGTATGAAAGTGCTAGGACAGAGAGATCATCAGCAAACCAGAATGGTTAACCCTTTCGCTGCTTAGGAATTAAACTTAAAGTTAAATCCTATTTGCCAGGGTTTAAAAAAAAAGCAAAAAAAAAAGGACTATATATTAAAAAAAAAATTCTACCGACTTTCTCACTGCCCAAAACGAGATTAGCAACTATCAAAAGAATCTAAGAGACTTCACCTCTCTGAAAATATCCTCTGTTTTGTAAGCAGTGAAATATAAAACAGGAATATTCTGGACTTCCTATGAACAGTATACTCGACGGCATGGCAGCGAAGAGTACACGTCCTTGCCGTCGAGCTATCTCATCAAGTCAGGCACCGAATGGGTTCAGCAAGGTGTCAGAAACTGGGGTCCCACCCATGGCAACACAGGCTGGTGATGAGGACAACACTGTCCAGTTCTGTGGATTCCCTACAGAATTGCAGAAGACAAACTGTTCCTAAGTTGATTCCATTCAAATACGCGTTCTTGTGATCCGACAACTTTCTGCTCACAAGGTTGCAGACAGATCATTCCGATGTTTGAAAAGGTGTGGCTCAACCCTTCAAGCTCTGAATCTTGCTACATTTGTAACCCTCTTTACATACAGTTTCAATGTACCCATGCAAATTTGCACAGAACTCATGAGATGTCCCATGGATTCAGGTACAGCATGACTGAAGTCCAGAAAACTTTTCAGCCATGACGAAGTTCTGTGACAAAACAAGAAGTGTGCTACTAGTTCCTGACACATGTTCAATGCTGACATGGCCCTCGCCTTCTGCTGGGCCACACACAACATGGACTGCAATTTTACTAATGGCCAGTTAATGAAAATGCATGAATGGGAGTCCTGTAAAACCCTGTCTTCTTGGTGCCTACCTATGACTTAGGGAACACATCCCGGCCTGGGGAAAAGTACATCACAAAGATAAACCATGAAAACATAACAAACCAAAGCTTCAGCTAATATCACTTTCCAGTGTATGTAAATAGCAAAATCAAAAGCCAATGCCCCTTACCAGTTACAGTGAAATGATGATGACTACACTGGTAACAGTGTTGACCTATCAATTGTCATCACAATCACAACAAATGAACACTTCATTTTTCAAACAGAAAAAATAACCAGCAACTGCACTGATTACAATCATTGTAAAGCCAAAATCAAACTTGACTACAACAACACAGAAGAGAAACCCAACTCATATGACCTCAAGCACAGACAAACCTGTAATCCACTCGGCAATGCACCACAACAGGCTTGTGTTGAGATCATGGGGGTGGAAGCCACAGAAAGATGGAGCTTGATGGAGAAACCTGTCATATGATGACACACTGCCCTTTGTCTCTAATCTCATCACTGCGATCTGCTCTGAAAAATATGAAACTTCTTTTATCAGCACCATCATTACCTCACACTAGCATAATATTTTCAAACCTGAATACAGTGTTGACAAAAAAACATTTACGAACTAAGTGTTTCTAATCTGTTCCATGGTAACCTTATATTCTTTCATCTATCAATCTGGTCTGTTGTACACATTACTGGTTTGCTGGGAGGGGGGGGGGGGGGGGGGGGGGGTAAAATCAAATTATTGTTATCTTGAAATGAAAATTTATTACCTTGTAACAATATTTCTTGTTTTCAAATAAATTTGTCTTGTCTTAAAACAGTCATTCACCTTCTTCGCCTTGTCCGATTTACTAGCTGTCATGTGGAAGAGTGTTATTTGTGTTTAGGTATTTTAGGTATACACATCAAAATAAATGTTAACAATCAAAACAAAGACAGGGGTCAGCGTATTCTGGATACTTTATTCACCGTATACAGTTCCATATCTTCAGTGACACTGGCATAGGTGAAACCAGGAAAAAACGAAAAAAAGCAGGAAAGGCCTAGATTCCAGGGGGCCACCATAGGCCCCCTAATGGAGTCAAGGAGCAGAACCCCTCGTGGGGTGGTGGGGGGTCAGGGGGCAAAGCTCCAAGGGTTTCTGCACCTTTGATAAGTAAAATCTGGGCATCTGAAGACACTTTACCTCCTTTTTCATCATGTTATCCACAAGACCACCATTAAAAGTGACAACGTGACCGACCTGTATGTAGTTGAGTCCACTTAACCCATGATACCAGAGACAGAAAAGATTTCTGTTGACTATAATTTGTCTTTACCACTTTGGAAACTTCTGAAGGCAGCTTGTAGTTTGAACTCCAGAAACAGTTTGTGATGACCAAAATTTGTGCATCTGGTGTCAGCAGAACTCCCCATTATGCAAAACTAGACTTTTTTCCTCTTCAACTGAACACTTATACGGTCTTCTTTATTCCAGAAGGAAATTCAGCCTACAACCTGTATCTGGGGGAGGGGGGGGGGGGGGGGGGGGGGGGGGTAGTGGCACAGGGTGGGGTGGAGGTTACTGGTGCGACAGGTATGTGACTTGACTCTTAGACTTAAACTGTCAAGTTATAAACTGATACCTGGATTTAAACCTTGACCCCCGCACATAATTAGTTTTTCAGGAATCCAGAAAAATGTCAATAAATTTACTCGGAAAATGAAGGTTAAATTCTAATGGAAGCAAAAACAAACAAAAAAAAAAACTCAAGTGAAATATTTGGGTTTTGGGGGGGTGTGTGTGTGTGTGTTTTTACTATTTATGAAACAAGTTCTAATAAACCTTACATATAAGCTGTATTAATAATACAATGGAGTGACAAGTTTTTAAGGATATACCAATCTCCCCATTATTATAAACCAGGCATGAAAAAATTAGAGTTGTAAGATCAGTGGGCATGACTGCTTTGCCAAAATAAATCCAGATGAAATCTGTCATATATACAGAATTTTTTTTTTTTAATTTAGTTTGAACAATATTTGTTATTTTGCTTACTTAATTAACCAACTGGAGCTCTGTCACACATAGAAGAACCAGGAATCACATTTGGCCCATTTAAAGAGGGCTTTCAGCTTGCATTAACTGACAAGAAATAAGCGCAAAGAATGAACTTGTATTTTGTAATAAGTTAGAATAGTACCTGAACACTCACTTTCTTTCTTTTTCTTTTTGCAAGCAGATTACTACAGACCTGCTTACCCATTCAATTTGCTGTATCTAGCTCCCATGATTGGCGAAAAAAAAGAGAGAAACTTTGGGGAAAAAAAAAAAAATGAACAAGATTTATAAGTGGTAATTACACCTGTGGATGCTAACCACAGAAGGGGAAATCTAAAGAGCGACAACTCTTGCTAACTTCGATGTACGAAATGATGTTGCCCAGAAACATTGAAAAAATCGGCAAGAGAGCATGAGGCTGAACCAAAGTATGCTGATGAATAATGTTTTAAAGTAATTTGTGTCAGAAAGAGCCTATTTCAGCATAGTTTATGTAAGACTAGGCGGTTACTACCAGGAAGACGCCTCTGCTGTGTGGTGGCATGTGAAAACAAATCTTGTTCTGAAACTGGCATCGATCACAGACGTGTCTTCATTAAGCTCAATGAATTGCAGCCTGGCTGTTGGCCGAACCAGCATTTGCAAATTCTCTCAGCAAAATGACAAAGGAATAATCAGTTTGGAAAAGAAAAACCTCGATTGGATGGAGTAATCAAGATGCAGCTTTACTGAAACGTTTGTGGGGGGGGAAAAAAATCACCCCTAACATTCATAATTTCAGGATCTCTGGACAAACAGCGAGGTCGAATTCTGGTTTCCAGCATATCCGGCCATGTGGTTTCATCCATGCTTTGGTCTCACAGGTGCTGAGTGTTCTCTTTTTTTTTTTTTTTCATAAAGGGGGAAAAAAGTACTGCATCACTTTTTTTTTTTTTTTTTTTTTTTTTTTTTTTTGGGGGGGGGGGGGGGGGGGGGACTGTGCCGTCTTCTGGCATTCCTGTAACATGAGACACATTCTACTGTTTGGCAACATTCATACTTCAACATTCTATCACTGAACTTTCTTTTTCAAATAAAATAAAAAAAAAAAACCACCTTTAATTCATATTATAATGAGACCTGATCAAATAGTAGCTGCAGCTAGAGTCTAGTGCAAAGACAATTACTTGGCCGTCAAATGTAGGACTGAACAAATTGCAAAGTGTTTGCTTTATGTTTTTTTTTTTTTTTTTTTTTTTTTTTTTTTTTTTTTTTTTGCTCCCTTGTATGGCGGCCCAGTAACTCTATTTTAGCTCTGTTTTCAATTTCTGTCTGCAGTCTCCCCACTATGAAACCAGCCAGAGACTAGTAGATTGGCACAAACAAGTGCGGATAGACACTTCCATCTCTAGCTCAGCCACGTGCAGCCGTTTTAGCAACCTTAAGTTTCTTTTTTCATACTTGCCTGACAGAACAGATGCTTTAATCCTACCTGGCATGCACATGACCTTGTTGATTTCGATAAAATCACAAAGGAGCCCAGACCATTGTCTAATCATCTGATTCAAATTCCATAGCGTATGCACAACAGGAATACTTCGCCATTACAAGTAGGTATTCCAATGCAGGCCCCTTGCCTGGCGAACGGCGCTGCGGGAGCGAAATTTTCCTTGTTTTCATCTTGTGCAAACCACATAAAAACGGTCGATTTAGACAATAAAAATAAAACCAATTTACTAGTACTTTTTCTTTCGTTTTGGATAGGTTTTATCATTTAAAAGACATAATATGTTAATTATCAACCTTGTAAAGAAGTACTTGTCGCGCGGTCGGGAGGCATGCCGTCGCGACTTTCAGAACACAAGTTTTTACACCTACCTTCTTCCCTCGACGAGGGGAGCGCGGCGTGCACAAATAGCTCAGTGAAACTGATACAGAGTTGTAGAGGAGACTTCAAGCTTCATTTTCGTATGCAGTAAGGGTATAGAAAAAATTTAGTTAAGTTCCTTAAAATTATGTTTTAAAACTTCAAATTATGATAAAATCCGTAATTATGAACCGAATCTGTTAAAAAATATATCAAAATAAAGCTCATATTACGCACTTTCCAATAATTGGGGTCAAACAAATACGAAACTGTGCGCCGCGCTCCCCGAGCGGTTTTCCGGATGGTACTATTCAAAGACTGTAAGCATGTCAACAATGGCGGACGAGTCAGACGTATTTGTGTCATCGCTTACAAATCCAAACAACACTATTTTCACCGAATTTTCAACAATCGGTGCTAGAAACAACACGGAAAGGTAAGTCGATATATTTACTAAATTCTATAAGTTTTATTTTGTGTACTTAGAGCGCGATTGTATTAAAAATCTTTCTTAAAAACATGTGACCTGAGAGAGCCTTATGTTTGAATCGACACTTCAACTTCACGATCGACTGTATTTATCTTCAGCTTCATGGAAGGATTTTTAACATTGTAATCAAGTAATTGAAACATCAATTTAAAAAACCTGAGTCATGAAAATATGATTTACATTGTAGTTCTTCAGTATTTCTTATGAAAAGGTCACGTGACTTGGACCAAGTTAGGGTCCTGAACAGAACGTGTCGTCTGCTATGGCCGCAATGATCGCAGCCGCGATGAAGTCACTGAATGCATTGCTTTTACAAAACTGTAGATTCTCTTGCGCACGTGCACACACACACACACACACACACACACACACAGAGGTTCATCTCACACTATAAACATCACAAGAACACAAAGAGCTTGCAAAAAAAAAAAAAAAAGTTTGCTGCTGATTTCAGTTTGTTGATTGAAATAAATTTGCAGTTATTTATTTAAATGTAGTAAGAATTGCCCAAGCACATGGTAATCTGACCCACAAAAATAAACTTTCATCTTATCTTTTTTCTTTTTTTTTTTTTTTTTTTTTTTTCGTAATATGCGGTATGTGTGCATGTGGTCTACAGTCTTCAGTGTTATAAATGAAGAACTGTCTGGGCTGCTAATGTAATTTTGCCCTTCTCATTCTTATGTTCCTGACATATTTTCTGCTGTTGTTTATATTTAGTAATCTTACCCATTAAAATTGCAACATAATTCATTAATTGTACTTGCCTCCTTCTTGTTAGTAAACACAATGGTTACACATTTGTGTATGCATGTGTGTGTGTGTGTGTGTACTGTGCACATGCATGCATGCATGTGCTGTATGTGGTGTGCGTGTGCATACTGTGTGTGTGTACTGTATGTGGTGTGTGCATGTGTACTCTGTGTGTGTGTGTGTGTGTGTGTGGTATGCTGTGTGTGTACTGTGCGTGTGTGTGTGTGTGTGTGTGTGTGTGTATTTTGCAGAGAATGACCAGTACAAAGAACTGAAGCACTGCTTCTTGGTGTTTTGGTAAAGGAAGAAGACCCAACCCCCCCGACATATCCAGCTGCACAAATAGACTTACTGCAGCTTGACAGACTTCGAATTGAAAATGGGAAGTCTGTGACTTTTGACACTGTGGCAGAATGGTTACTTTGGCTTTTCCCCGACACCAGCTTCCTGATTAACAGGTTGAAAGGGGTGATCCAGCGCTGTACACTCAAGGCTGAGAAGCTGCCAGTAAAGAACTTTAAGCAATGCTAAATGAAGATGTTGATTGGATAACATTGATGATGTTCTGTCTTCAGCTGGCATCAGTTGGAAAACTCCGAAAAAGCCTGAGCTTTGAAGATTCCACGTGACACCAAAGTGACAAATGCTGTTGTTGCTTTAGAAACTTTGAGGAATAAAGAGGGGTGGAGTTCAAGCTTTCTTGTTGACTGGCTGCAAAGACTGAACAAGACAGCAATGGCACATATTGACAGAAAGACAGTCACAAAAATTATATCTGAATACAAAACTATCTGTCGGAAAAAAAAATCAAAAAGACCCAGAGAAGTTCATAGAAACCATATGTTATTATATACTTTTAAGACTGTGCACCATATCATTGTGACTGAAAACTGTTAAAATATATTTTTGATGGCCAAAAAGCTGTTAAATGTATACTTTCTCTTCTTTATAAGACCATATTTTACTGTTGCATAATTAAAATTATGTATGAAAGATCTTGCAAAATGTGTTATATATGTGTTTTATAAGCTTTTTAAAATCATTTTGGTATAAAAAAACATTGTTGTAACATACAGATACAAATTAATGAACATGTAAAGACAAGCGTAATTTACGTAAAAAGTGACCCTTTTGCGCAAATTGCGTGTTTAACCAACTTCAGCATTACACTGTTGACAATTTATTTGGAGAAGACAGAAGGAAAAAAAATTGGGCATTATCTATAAGTGCATGAGAGAGTAGCCAGGAACAATCTGGGCTCATTTGAGAACATAGAAATGGATTTATGGTACCTCAAAGTTGGGGTCCGAAGCAAATTGCCACTTTCGCGCAAAATTTTCTAAGTCCAAAATTTCTTTAAAAAATCATAACTTCGTCAAATATTATCAGAAGAACATAAATTTTATATCAATGTGTTCAGAAAATTGAGCTCTTTTAAATGAAACCACTTTTAAACAACTCTAGGCTGTTTCAAAAATCACCTTGGAATACCTATTACAAATGACGGTGACAGTGAAAGTGTTGCTATCACATTTAATGAAAAAAACATTCGAAGTCAAAGTGCACACAATAATCAAGTTCTGTTTGATATTAACATCGGTCTCAATTACAGTCTACAATTCTTATATGCCTGTTGTTCTTGTGTGTTGGACTGATGTGCACTTTGAACAGCCAATGCTTTCAGCTGTGTTGACATGGACATTGAATGTGCTAGCACATCAGGTACAAGCTGGCCTACGTAAGTGGTTGTTAAAACGGATTCTGACATAATGCGCTTCGTATCATGAAGTGATGGTCAAAGGTTGGAATCTGAGAAATAAAAAAACTAGTTTATTGTCTGGAAACTTAAGATAACTGCTTTATAGTCTGAGAATTATTGTAATATACAAACCCATCAAATCAACTGAAAATCATATTTGTAACAACATATTTTACCAAGTAAACTCTTTGTAACACATAGATATACATGTTTGGTAATACGAGTAGTTTGTATTACAATATGTGTAAATTATAATACAAATCTGATCAAATAGATAACTGCAATCAAAGTTCAGAACTTTCCGGCACAAAAAAACATGTATGCTTTTAAGTGTGTTGATAAGAACACTGAATGTCATGCTACATATTTGTACACGTACTACAGTGGGTGTCAAATCTGATTCAACCAGGTACAAAGCACTTTGGACTATTTGGCAATCTGGTAGAGAGTTTGAAGAAAAATCAAAGCTTGATGCAGTAAAATCCCTACAAAATGACATCCCAACCAGAAAAAAAAAGGAAAGCTCTAATAAGATAGCGTCTTAAGTTCCTGTGATATATCTAGGACTGATACAGTGAAAATCTTCCCCCTAGTACCCCATCTTTGACAGACTAACAGTTTACTTCGGACCTATCTGTTTTTTAGGGGTTCATTACAAGCCTGTAAGCATGACACTAACAGGGCATTGTTGCTGTTGATGTGCGCTGCCTAATTTTGAAATCACTTTCCAGGGGTGTTTTCCTCCTGTCAGTTTTAAACTGAAGTCCTTGCATGCTGGGATGTCTTTTTACAACAACACTCACTTTTTAGCAGGGCCCTGAATCACTGTAAAATGTGCGACACTTCGTTTCAAATTCTATTTTCAAATGGGTACAAAATATATGCCTATCAATATGATTTATTTCAAACTTTAATTCTCATGCTTATTAATTACTGTTATGCAATTATAACCTATATCAATGTTTCAGTCACAGACGTTGGACTGTTATAGTAACAGAAGGTGGACTTACATTAACAGAAGGTGGACTGTTATCATAACAGAAGGTGGAATGACTCCTGAACAGATGAAACGAGTCCAATCAATACTTGGCCAGCAATAGCAGACAGATGGAATGGAGCAGTGGTAAATAAACTTAAGAGGGAGTCTTTTTCCAAAGGGTCTCTACTGGAAGGCTTTACTACATTCATGTTCCACGGTCTTCTTCATGAACACCATCCTGTCAACTCCTGGTTTCCATCTCCTCCCTCCTTCCAAAGTTTCCTGATGCATGTGTTGTTCCCACACCATTCTCTCCCCTGTCAACCCCATCCACAAACCTGCAATCCTCAATCCATTTTTCAGTCTCCAGAGCGGCAGCAGAAACTGTGTTGCACTCCAAGTTGCGACAGCCACTCGCTGTTGTGGGGAAAGGGTCAGGGTACAGATTGTCGCAGTAGAAAAGGAAGGCATGGTCCAGTGACTGGCAGGTGTCAACAAGCGAGGCCACGCCCTCTCCTGTCAGGTTAAGGCAGCCTGACAAGTCCAGGTACTTCACTTGTGGCAGGCCCCCTCTATCAGACAGCGCCCTGTAAGACCAGAAATAAGATAGTCATTGTTCTTTTAGATCATGTGATTACAATGCAAATCAGAAAACATGGAATGTCTCCCATTATGACCCAAATCACAAAGTAAATGAATTATATCAGTCTATCCCTTAAAAAAAGACATATTTTTGGAACAATAACACTCTCTTATACTGGCTTCAATTCCAGATCCTAAAGACTTCCTGCTTCAACTGCGGATGTGACAATGACATCTGGATCTACCTTCTCTCAGACAAACAACAATATTCTGCCCTTCCTGAATGCTGAATAACCCCAACCAGAGGTCTTTTATTCTGAGGAGTTATATAAATTAAAAAAAAAAAAGTCTTCACTTCTTGGTGTTATAAAACATGGCATTAAATTCAAAGCCCAGCATATCATACATTTCCAAGATGAATATTTTCAAAAATGCAATCATCCAAAACTATTCCAGTTTCCTCGTAAGGTTTGGCAACGGAATTCTGTTTGATTTATAGCTCTAGAGATATCAGTAATGATGACAAGGAAACTAAAAGAAAGAAAATATCTATAGAGTGTATTGCAATTATGTTCATAGGCAAATACTAATACTAGTAATATCTAACGTAACACCTCTGTCCCTGAATTTCAGAGTGGCTGAAGTTACAAGGAAAATGATCCAAACTAATATTCAAGAAAGGTCTTAATTTTCTGGGGGAAAAAAAAAAAGAAAATCTGTGGAAAAGTAAGTTGTCCCAATTCTACCTCTGAACTCCATGTCAGGGGATTCCTAACGGCTAAAAATAAGAAGTGAAAAAGAAAACTGCCTTCAAGTTTTCTTTTTTAAATTTTCTTCCTCAGAAATTTGAACTAGCAAAAGTGGAAAAAAATTCTTAAAATTCTAAAGGGTGCTCAAGTTCCTTCTAGATCCTTCACAAAGACACTGGAGGGCATAGTAACAAAATGGGAGAGAAAATCATGAGAAAATTCAGTATTTTTGCTTCAGCTGTTTATGTTCACTTTCTTCACATATTGGTTCCAGCAGGCTGAGGTGCACTCAACACTTAACCAGAACAAGCACCACACTCACAGCATGATCAGTTTATTCCACTGATCATCTACTGTTCATTCACAGACCATGAACTTAAAAAGATCAACTGATACTGTTTCAAGGCCTTGATTTTTGCATCTTTAAACAACTCCTACATTCTATTCTTTCAACCTTCTCACTGGCTGATTTATACTGAAGATTCTTTCTGTTTTGTCTCTTGCTACAATAAGCATGTGGCAAAATCCACACTCTGTCTCAAAGTTTTGCATTTCTAATGATGGAATGATACTGACAATGATACTGGCTCCGAGATCCTGGTGACACATCTTGGATTTCTACAGGATAATCTGACTGACCGCCAACTTCAAACGATGGCACTCTTTTCACACAATCAGCTTCACGTCAAGGTGAAGGAGTGAAGCAAGTGAAGTGTGCACATATCCATGCAGGCATTTGTAAACATACACAAGTATTTTCTTTGTGTCTATCTTTTCCTCTGAGCAAGACATTTCCTCTGAGCAAGACCTGTGTGTGTCTGTGTGTGTGTGTGTGTGTGTGTGTGTGTGTGACTATTCAAACTCAGGATGAAAAACTAGTTTCTCGAATGAAACGCTGACCTGCATGCATACCCGACAGATTAATTGACAACATACACAATGAGTGACCTCTCTTTCACTTTTCAGCAAAATCTCAATTGGGAATCTGAATTATTGTAAACATTTTTTTTTTTCCGATACACCACGATCATACCCACAATAAGGCTATGTCTAGATATTAGCCAGTAGTAACACTCTACAAATGCAGTGCTTTATATTTCAAAGAAATGGAAATGACTCAACATAGAACATATGCTGGCAACAAAATCTGTAAAAATTCAAATGTGAATAAATGGTTCAGGAGTAAATCAGACACAACTGAACTCCGACTTATGTATATAAGTCACCGACAATCTCAAATGCAAATCAAATTTTCTTTAGAAGAAAAAAGAAAGAATGAAAATAAAACGTAATCAAATAAAATAATACCATCTTTATCTGTCTTTAAAAACACCAATGGAAAAGGGACAAAGTGCACAGTTGTGATAGTGTATTTTAAAACTAGGACATGTATGTTTACAGTGTACTGAGAGTATGTTTACCAAGTGCCAAATAAGGACAAAAGAATTGCTTAAATTGACGCTTACATAAAAGAGTGTGCATTAATGTGTAGGTATTGGTATATGTCATGAGGTCATGTTAAAAGAAACTCATTCTTTAAATATATATCAAAGATGGATTCTGAAATTGTAAGGAACAGACAAATGGATGGGAGAGCTAAGATATTTGTAGTAATTGTACTGTAGTCATTTGGCTGTTTCCTCCTGAAGTCCTTTACCTACATGTAAATTTCCGTGGGCAGTTCTGAGGTCATCTGCTGCAGACAGGTGTACTCTAAAAGATCTGAACCAGATCTGACTCCCCCTCCCCAAAGTCCCTCTATCGCTGAAGATAAACTTGTCTTGCAAGATCCTTCATTAGCAGCAGCGACTTTTGACCAGCAAGAGCAGTGTCTTTTAACTGGTCTCAAAGAGAACTCCTCAAAAGATGGTCATCTTCAACCTTTGAGGAGTTTCTCCAGGACTTGAAAATCAATTAAAGTTGTAAACGCTAACACAGGTTCAGAGATTCAAGGACAGTAAATGAGAGTAAAAATGGGAGTCTATGTCCATCCAGGTGTATCTGTAAAGCTAAGTATACATGATAGATGAACAAATGGTATACAGTGCCATTCAGCTGCTCGCTATAATCCTTCTCACTCACTCGCTCTGCACTCTCCAAGACTAAGAAGCTAAGCTACCTCAGTCCCTGGTCAGTGATGCGGTAGCAGCCATTGAGGCTGAGATGGTTGAGTCGGTGAAGAGCATGATGAGGTTCTTCTTTCTCTGTCCCCGTCTTGACCTTCTCCTGGTGGCTTGACCGACTTCCATCTCCATCTTGAGGCCCCCCAGTGGAGCCTCTGCCCTCAGCTGTGTTCTCACTGCTGCAACAAGTCCTATTCACAGTGCAGCAGGAGACAGTGTCTGTGCTGAGACAGCAGGCCCTCCAGAGGGATAACTTGAGACTGGCGCCTGGCTCACAGGAAAGTCCAAACAGTCCAGTGAAACATCAGTGTAAGACGTGTCGGGTACGATCATGCAGTCGCCAATGGGAAGATCACACTTGCAGTCATTGACTGACAGTGCCACTACTGCAGAGGGTACAGAGTGACGACCCTTGCCTCGACAGGATGGCGTCAAAGGGAGCTGCACATCATCCCCCTGCTGCTGGTTTCCAGCCAAGCTGTGCAGCGTGCTGTCTGTGATGTTCTCACAGCTGCTGAGATCCAGGTGCTCAAGACTGCTGGACCCTCCTTTGAGACCATATCTGTTAAACACAAGGTGCAAGAATGAGGCATGAGATATCAGGCAGCTTCAAAAAAAAAAAAAAAAAAAAAAAAAAAAAGCATGTTTTGCGTGCTTTCCCACATGAAATGAGTGTATTTTCCAGTAAGGGAGGGGAATCTTCCAATTCTTTTTTTTTTAAGTGGTAGAGGGACAGGGGGATTGGGCACTGATTTTCCCTCTTCATTGCGCAAAAGAATAGTCACATTTCTGATCTTACAGTACGCGCAATAATCAGAACTGGTTGTTCCAATACACATGGTTTTCATATCTGGTTCATGGGCATGCTATGGGCCACATTACAACTCTCTTGTTGTGTTGTTTTTCTTTGTTTCATATTTCAGGACCTGTAGTCTCCACTGTTGTGCATGTGCATCTGCATGCCCCATTTTGGCGTCGTATACTATACCATGTCAGACCATAGCAGAATTTAAAGGAATAGGAGGAGGGCCGAGCGCCCTAATGGTTCCTGGGTTAACTGTTATGGCTGCATTGGCCGCCACAAATGAAAACCCCTTAGAACCATCAGCCCTGGTCATGCGGATGTCCCTTAGATAAAAGTTTATGAAAGGGTTCTCCGAACGCCAGTAGGCTGCCTCCAGGAGATGGCACACGGGGACAGAGTGCTGGAACGCTGTGGACATGGCCAACGCGCTTGACCTCGTGGGCTCGAGGGGAAAGGGCTGGGAGGTCTTTGTGGGCCTGGGCATAGGCAGATTTGATAGTATAGAATAGCCACCTAGAAATCGAGCCCGCCGAGATGTCTTTCTTGTTGTTGGGGTTGATGGAAATAAGGAGCTTCTTCTCTGAGAGGAACGCCTGGGGTGGGAACGCTCCCAGTAGTATCTGAGACACCTAGAGGGTCATAGGTCCATGTCCCCGCTGCCTTCGCTGCCTAAGATATCCGCTAGGGAGCGGATAACCAGGGAAGGAGAGGTCGTGCCCGGTTCCTGGTTCTTCGCTAAGAACTCAGGCAGGAACTTAAGCGAGACCGATCCGTCTCTGAGAAAGGCGATGTCCCGAGGGTCACAACTGAGGACCTGAATCCCACTTCGCCTCCTGGCTGAGGCCAGGGAGAGAAGGAAGGTGGTCTTGAAGGGGAGAATGACAAAGGGAATAGCACGGAGGGGCTCGAAAGGGGGGTTTCTGAGGGAGTCAAGAACCAGAAAGAGGTCCCACATGGGAGCGCGCCTAGGGGACTGAGCTTCCCGTAGGGCCACCCCCCCCCGAGATAGTTCTCTAAGGAGAAAGTTTATTGTCGAATGATGGGCCGCCCAGCTGTCAGATGGTGGTGCCTACGGCCGATCTGTAGCCCCGAATGGAACTAGCAGAGAGCTTTCGAGAGGATGAAAGGTGGGATAGGAAATGCCCTATCTGGTGGATAGGAACTTGCCTATGTGGATGTTGGAGGGAGGAGGTAGGGACCCGAGTTAGCCGTGCACCACGTGACCCATCTCTCTCATCGCGGTGGTCGCAATTTGGCTGGCATAGAAGCCAAGCGTGTAGGCGAAGCATCTGGGGATTGGAGTGAGGGAGGCCCGAGCGAGGTTGTCTGAGTAAGTCCCACCAAGGGCTAGCTGGAGAGGGGGAACGTGAGTGAGGGACCTGAGGTCCGGGAACCACAACTGAGTCGGCCACCACGGGGTTATGAGGATGAGTTTGGGTCTCTCTCCAGCCTGGCCTTCCTGATCACTTTGTGAAGTATGGGGAAGGGGGGAAAGGCGTAGGCGAGGAGTCCCGTCCAGGGGAGGGAGAGCGCATCGACCGCGTACGCTCGGGGGTCCGGAGTGGAGAGACATACATGGGGGGAGTCGATGGTTGTACCGGGTCGCAAATAGGTCGACCATGGGCTTGAACCAGTGTTCCCAGACGGTGGTTAGTGTCAGCTTGTTCAGGGTCCACTCTGTGTGCAGAAGGGTCCTGACCGGCTGAGAGTGTCTGCCAGGATGTTGCGTGTCCCCGCTATGTGTCTCGCACGGAGGGTGGCTCCCCGTGCGTGGCACCAGCGAAGGAGGGCCTCTGTCCGTAGAGAGAGGCCGAGTGAGAGCCCCCCCCCCCCCCCTTTGTTGATGTAATGGGCTACCGACGTTGTCCCGTGAGGAGGAGAACCAGTCGGTGAGAGATAGATGTTGGAAGTGGAGGAGGGCCAGCCTGACCGCTTCCAATTCTAATATGTTGATGTGAGGCGAGCCATCTGTGCGTCCCACATCCCCGAGGCATGACTGTCCCCCAAGTGGGCCCCCCAGCCCGAGTTGGAGGCGTCTGTGTATAGTTCGAGGACTGTGTTGGGAGAGAGAGATCGGAACGCCTTCGTGAAGAGGAAGGGTGCCAGGGAGAGGCCAAAGGGGAGAGCTTTGAACTGGAACACTCGAGCTTGCCAGACAAACCGGAGGTAACGTCTGTGCGCCGGGTGAATAAGGATCTGGAAGTACGCATCTTTCAGATCTATGGAGGTAGCCCAATCTACGTGATGGATGGAGTCTCTGATCTGGGAGGGCGTGTCCATCTTGAACTAGGTATGTCTGAGGAACTTGTTGAGGGGAGAAAGGTCAAGGATGGGCCTCCATCCCACCGAAGGTTTGGGGATCACGAACAGGTGGGAGTAAAACCCGGGTTGGGCTGGAAAACTTCGGTGATGGCCCCTTTCTGAGAGTTCGAGGACTTCCAGGCGAAGGGCGTCCGCCTGGGCAGGTGGGGGGGTCGCTGGGGGACGGAGGAGGAGAGCGCATGAGGGG
Organism: Conus betulinus; assembly: GCA_016801955.1. Taxonomy (NCBI): domain Eukaryota; kingdom Metazoa; phylum Mollusca; class Gastropoda; order Neogastropoda; family Conidae; genus Conus; species Conus betulinus. The sequence goes on along the minus strand of JADBJO010003465.1, from coordinate 162,720 downwards.
AGGACGACGGTGAGCCCACGGTAGGCGAAACCCGTCCTGAAGAACCGACACTACCCAGGGGCTGAGGCCCATACGTCGCCACTGGCAGGCGGCCGGGAGAGGTTGCCCGCCAGGGGAGCCGATGGTCCAGATGGGGGGAAGGGGGAAGAGTGGGCCGGTGCCTTGCTGGGCAGGTTGGGCCAGCTCCATGCGCACTACGGGAGTGTCCTCCAGTCACCGGCGGGGCCGTGCTTGCTGGCCAAACCAAAAATTTTGGCGAGGTTTAGGTTTAGGCCTCTGTGAGTTAAGTGGCCGCTTGGGGGGCCTGGAAAGGCGTGGCTGAGGCCGGGGGGCAAAGGACGCCGCCTGCTTGCGTTCCTCGAGCGAGAGAGACATAGCCTAGGTGGAGTGCTCGCCAAAGAGCGAGTGATCCTGGCCCGGGACACATCGTAGGGATGCCCTGAGTGCCGGGGAGAGTGAGGAGAGCTGCAAGCACCGCGTCTCTAGCCACTAGCAGACAATTAAAATGGCTTGTTGCTGCTGCGCTGTCCGCCGCAGCCGCCAAGTGATGCGCGATATCCTGTTAACTAGGTCGCGCATAAAGGGGTCGCTGAATAAGCGAGGTTCGTCCTGGTGTGGTTCGGAGTTTGTATCCGAAGGCACTGGGACGGCGCCGTCATCCCCAGGCCAGAGTACCTCCGCCCTCTGCAAGAGCATGCTAAGGTAGGCATGCCCTGCAGTGGTGTGTAGATGCCCCTGCTACTCGTGGTGTGCTTAAGGGGATGCCCGATCAGGGGGGGCCCGGACAGGCGACATCTGATTGGGAGATGGCCCACTCCCTGGTAACCGGATTGTCGGCAAAGAGGGAGGCAACTGGGTGCTTCCTGTGGGTCCCAAGTAGGGCGCCGAAGGGGGCCGCATTGGGTGCCGGGGGCAAGTCTTGACCCGGCGTGGGGACGGCGTCTGCACCCCTGGCGCGTTTTGCCGGACTCTCCCACAGCGAAGTGAGTGAGTGACTGAGGTGCGACAATTCTGAGTCTGGAGTATTGGGCTGGGGCAGCCCAACGATCTCAGGGAAGGCCAAGATCGGCAGAGGGAGGGGCGTCCCTCGACACGAAGTCCGGTCGAAACCGTTCAATGGTGTGGATGTCATAAAGGGATGAGAAGAAGTCCTCATCGTAGTCGTCCTCAGGCTGTGGGGAGTCAAGTTCCTGGGAAGGGAGGTCTTCCTCAGGGGGGCAACTGCGCGGGTGCGCGAGGGTCCCGCCCTGGTAGGGTGGTGGCGGGGGGAGGGGGGATGGCGGGACCCTCGTGGCTCTATGCTCGGCAGACGGGCTGGGGTGGGAGAGCCCGGACTGCCGATCGGACAGCGCCCGAGGTGGGAGACCCAGGTCGACCCAAGTCTGCGAGGTTGGGTGCCACAATCGACCAAATTGTTGTTCAGGTTGGGTGTGTGTATTGAGCCACTGGTCCCTCTCGGGGGCATAGAGCCACTGGTCCCCGGGGAGATAAGCGGGCTGTGGCGGCCCAGAGTACTGTGCAGGGACTCGCCGGGGACCGGGGTAACCTTGGGCAGCAGGGGGGGAATAGTAATCGACCCTGGTATGTGGTTTCCCCCCCCGGAGCGTGCCGGGTCCCAGTGGAATGGGACACAGGTTACCCGTGGTCCCGCTGGTAGATCCTCCCCCCCGAGGAACGGGACCGAGGACGTTGCCCAAATGGGGGCCGAGTAGGTCGGACCCCGAACGTCCTGAACCCCTAGGGGAACCTGCGACGGGCGAGCGGGGTTGGTCGGCCGTCTTGTGTATGTTCACAACCGGTGGATGCACTCGGTGTTCCCATACGCCCAGAGTTATGGACATGTGCATGGTCGTGCCAAGACGTGGCCATAAAACTGCGTCCGGAGATAACTGGACGCTCCCTCGTGCAGGGGTGTTGGCTGCACCTGTGCACGGTGGGGGAGAGCGTCGTGAGACGGCGAGTCCGGATGGGGGGAAGAAGTGGACCCCCGCGCGTCCCATAAGTGCGAGTGACGGGTGGGGGTTCCAGCCCAAGGCCGTCACCCGTGCCTGTCCGCGGCCCGGCAAAGGTCCCCCGGGGGCCGGGGGTCGCGTGACTCGGCATAGTAAGTGGATGTCTGACTATGCGCAGGAAAGCTAGAAGGCAGGGTGGCTGGGGGAGAAGCGGAATCCCGCTCGGATTTCTTGGCTACGGGGGGGTCCTTAAGGGGGGCCTTGCCCTTAGATTTCCTGGGCAGGTTGAACGAAAGGCACTTAGAAATCGCAGCCGCCGGTTGCCTTCTAGCTTTCGAACGCAACGTCGTGCGTCCGTCGGTCGGGTAGAGGAGGGAGACTCCCCCCGCGTCCCCTCCGCGGGAGGGACGTCTCCGTCTACCGCGGCCGGCCGTTCTCCCAAGGAGAGGACGGTTCGCTCGGGGTTGGAACCAACTCGTGGGTCCTCCGGGAATGTGAGCGAACTCTGAACGTCAGAGTTATTGCTCGACCCCAGCCGAGTCCTTCACCATATTGGGCGATGGCGCCGAGCGAAACCGGAGCACACGATCGTAAACGGGAGACACGACGGTCGATTCGAGGAGGATAACCAAGTCGACCGATCGATCGTGCGCACACAATAAAATAAAAATGTAAACAACGCACACAATGGAATATACAGGTAAACAAGTCCGTACAGGGACACAAAGCGCAGCAGAAATGAGCGAAACAGTGCGTGAGAAGCGACCGTGGCGTGGGCCCAAAGTGCTGAGTAACGCCACGTGTAAATACAATGACGCCGGTCGATCGCGATCGTTAAGGACACGAAGGCGAGCGAGAATTGTGACAACTGAAAGAAAGGGGTGCAAACCAATTGAGGAAGCAAATTCAGGGCGAAAAACCACGTAAAATACCGAGGGTTAGAAAGTTGGTGCACAAGAGAGGGAGACCGGCGCAAAACAAGATGGCGACGAGACCGGCTCACGATCGTCGCGCGGGAGGTTGTGAAAACCGGAGCACACGATCGTAACACGACGGTCGATCGAGGAGGGTATACAGGTCGATCGACCGTGCGCACACAATAGCAATATAACACAATGGAAATATAAAAGTAAACAAGCTCGCACAGTGACAGAAACGCAGTAGCGATGAACGAAACCGTGCGTGGGCAACGACAGTGGCGTGAACCAAAAGTGCTGAGTAACGCCACGTGTAACAGCAATGCCGAAGGGCGATGCGATCGCCACGCACACGACGCCGATCGAAAATGTGGCAATGAATGGGAGGGGTGTAAACAAATGTAGGAAGCAATTTCCGAACGACAAACCACGTGTAATTGCGTGGGCTAGAAAGCTGGTGCGACAAGGAATGGAGACTGGCGCAAAACAAGATGGCGACGAAACCGACCCGCGATCGTCGCAGATGAGATAGTGGAATCGTGATACAAGTAACGGCGAGATTAGAAATCGGAATTTAGGGGCAAAAGGCCGTAAAGGCGAGTGAGAATGCAAGGCCGATGGACAAAGGGAGGCCGAGAAAACGCGAGGGACGTGGCGATGGAAAATGCCGATCAACCTCGAACCGGTTACGCAAATAGACAAGAACCGGGAGCACCACGATCGCGAGAAAATTTCAGCGAATAAGGTTAGAATGCTAGCCCATCCGATAACCTCACACGTCAAGATATAAGCGGAGCCACAGATAAATGAGTACAGAGTGCAAACACAGCAATCTTTACACAAAGGCAAAGTATATAGGCGAGACAGAGCACAAGACTTATCTTGCTTGGGCGACAGGCCGAAGTAGAATGACGGACAGTACACGATCTTCGGCATCTTCCGTAATCGGAAGTAGGGTGGGCGTCACGTGACTATCTTATGACTGCATGGAAAAAAATCAAAGATTTCTTTGTCTCTGCTCCATGGACGGCATAAACTGAAAACAAAACCACTGAAAATTAGATAATATACATGCAGCAGCCCCTGACATGCAGTTTGTTTCAGCCACAATCAAGCGATGGAAAAACTAACAGTGTTATTTTACACTGGATGACAAAGACCATGTCCATCTGCAGCCACTTCAGTTGGTGCTGACCAAGTTAGATCAGACTGTAAACTTTGTACCAGCAAGTGCACAGTGCTAACACAAAGACCAGCAGTGACCACCTCTTTCCCTTTTCTTCATCATGCTCAACTGACAGTAACCTTGAAGGCAAACCAATGACTCACAGCGCTAAAAGTGCAACAGCGATGGCAACCTATTTCCCTCTTTTTAATCTGACACGCCACAGCTTGGCATGCACATGGAGACAATAACACATTGTCTTAGAATGGGCTGGTCACTCTGGAAAAACGGTTGGTAATATACAAACATAACACCCTGTCTGTTTACAAAAAAAAAAATGTTTCCTTTTCCCCCCTCTTTTTCTTATATTGTAAAATCCCTCCCCTTCTTTCCTCCGCCCTCCTTACGTCAACATCCGAAAGTAGCATGCGTTTTGTCCACTACCTCAACACCAGCCCACTATACACTCCACCAACATACGCTCACACTACCATACCCCCCACTATTTACCCATATATAACTAACAGCTATCTTCTTTTCCCCCTCCCTATCTATTCTTTACTTGGATACCAGTCCCCTCCCTCTCCTCCATCATAGTTTCTTTGAATTCATATACTATCTCCTTTACATGATTTTCCCTTCCATTTTCCCTCTTTCCTATATGGAGGTGGAGGTGAAGGTACACGAGCCCCTTCCCCCTTCTCCTTTTTTTTCTTTCTTTCTAGACATGTTAACCCTTTTCTCTTTGATTATTTCCATTTCTTTCCCCAACCAGCATTATTATTATAATACCTACATTATTTCACTTAACACAGTGATCATCTGTATTCATCATCCAACAGTACTGTTTTTACTTTTCCAGTAATACCGTTTGCCTGTTTTCCCTTCTCTCCTTCCAGTCCATATGTGTGTAGGTGTAGATATGAGCTCCCCACCCCACCCCTCCACCCCCGCCCCTTCTAAACAAAAAAAAAATTTCCCCTGTTCCAATAGCAATGACAGTCCTTCACTCATTGATCACTTCCATTTCTTCTAACCATTCAGTCCTAACATCACTACACATAACTACTATCATTATGATCACCACCCAATAGTTTTTTTTGCTTTTCATTCATTGATCATGTCTATTCCTTGCTACCATGCAATTTTATCAATCTACCATAATTACTATCATCACTAATGTATTATACCTTTAAACAATAATTAAACAACACACACACGCACACAGACCCTGCCATTTCAATACCCTCCAACCCCTCTCCTTTCTCCCCTTCTGTGTTAAGCCCACTATTGATACTACAACTACTACCTTCAGTGTTAAGCCTCTATTAATTCTACAACTATTATTGTCATATTATCACCAAAAGTAAATCAACATTCCTCCTCTTATCATTTAAATATTTTTCATCATCATCATCACTGTCATCACTATTATTGCTATTGTTATCATTATTATTGATATCATTATCATTTAAACTCCAATGGTCCCTTTCCTAACAGTCTCGTTTTCATTCAACACCCATTTTGCGCTGAATGTGAGGAGATAAGTGGTTGCTCGTTCTTCATTTTCATTGTCCTAAATGTTGTTTGTTTTGCCTGAAGAGGACCCAAGAGGTCGAAATGCATTGCGTTTTGTCCTGTATTCTGTTTGTCCATATTGTCTTGCGGAACCAATAACCTTTCTTTTTAAATTTGAAAAAAAAAAAAAAAAAAAATTCTGAGGTGCTAACATGCGTACAAAAGCCAATAAATCACACTTTCTTTCCAGACAAACTCAATGAGAATAATTTCTACATGCAAAACATGCTCTAGAGAGAAAAAAAACACAGCCCATCCATTGGACAGATTATTCATAATTGTGTTAAAAACATGCACTTTTAATCTGCAGCTGCAAACACAATGCAGCTTTGTTTGCATCAAAACCAGCACCGGGCTCAAATCCTGCAGAGCATCATATGTGCACTGTCATTGCACTTCAATTTTTGGATTGCTATTTTTACTAAAAACTTTTTTTCCTGTGTTTTCTCATGGACAGCCTGGGCTACAGAGTTCAGTTTGTTTTTCCAATTGTCAGAAATGGGTTAAACACACCTTCTTAATTTCATAAACTTACTGAAACAGAGAAGTTACCACTTGAAGCTTACCACCTGAAAACTATCTCCAAAAAACTATAAACTGATGTAGTGTGTTTATTATCTCAATATGAACCAAGTTCTTTGTCTCTGCATGACCTGGGCATACACACTTGGATTGGTGACCACTGGAAGAAACGTCCTGAACTCTTATCCTCTGGGCATATCCCACACCCCACTCCCCTCTCTCCCTCCCTCCGTTCTATTCCCGTCACCTAACTCATTACTCACTCCTGAAGGCTGTATCAGTGATCCGTGTATGGGCCAGGTTGAGTACCCTCAGACTGGGGCACTGTTTGAGGATTTTGTGCACTAGGCTGCTGCTGATGCCCCGGCTGTGAGACAGGATCACCTGCTCCACCCCAGCACCCACCCGTGGCAGCAGGTATTTGACCAAACCGCTCACCAGGCGTACCTCACGCAGCGCCTGCATCACAGGAGAGAAGATATACAGTAAGGAAGACTTGCCAGTTTACACAGCTATCCTGTGCACATTCATGACAACCAACATTTTCAGCACCACCGAGACATTTTGGTAAGGATAATTCTTCTCAAACTGCTGATCACATATTAAAACATAGACAATTGTTCTGAAAATTTGAGGGCATCCTGTAGCATCAAGTTGTTTTGAACTGCTTAAAAGTCAGACAAGTGTGACTATTTTTTTTGTTGTTAATGCTGATGTTTGTGTGAGTGTGTATGTGCGTGTGTGTGCATACGTGTGTTTTCTTTGTTATCCCAGACTTTTCCTGTTTTTCCTCTCTTTTTCTTTCCTTACATTATTTTTTTTTTTTTTTTTTCATCCACAATGTCATGAGTATTAGCAAATCATGGGGACCTCCGCCAGATGAATACAGTCTCAGTATCCCTGTGGTTGGTAGCTAATTCACAAGACTAAGCTGGTATTGTTCTCACTTGTGGGCTTAGTAGGTGCTGTCCTGTGTATGCTATATTATAGGTGTCACCCCTTACGCTCGGCATCAATGCAAAGTATCCTCACTATTCTACAATTATACTGCGCGAAAGCAGCGGCACTGGTTTCGATTCATGCATGAATAAGCATTATTATTTCACAACTAGTATGAGCAACTTAGGACATTCTTGTCCGTCAAAATACTAGTAAAATTACATTTAAACAAATAAATAAATTGCTTGGACAAAGGGAAGCAAACTTGCTGACATTGTTCAACCACAAAATATTTCATAGAATCAGTTTCCTATCAAGAAATGTGTGTATGAGTGAGTGGGTGGGGGAAAGCAGGGGAGGGGTGGTATATTTAGCCAAAAGTAGAATTTCATGTATGCATATGCGTGTGTGTGTGTGTAAGTGTGCGTGCGAGTGTGTGCGTGCGTGCATGCATGCTGCGTGTGTGTGTATGTGCACTGACAGAGTGACCATCCAGACAAGACTAGACTCCACTTGCTGTTTTTTTTTTTTTATTTTCTTTCTTTCTTTCCTCAGCCACCTAATCCTTCTTGCCAAAGCACCAACCCTGTGCAGTGTGTCGTCCTCCTGGCTGTCTGAGGAATCGCTGTCACTGCTCTCATCCTTGTCAGCGTCCTCGTCATGCAGGTAACTGTAGTCTTCCTCCTCCTCCCCCCCACACACCTTTCTCTCCTCCTCCTCCTCCTCCTCTCTGGGTGTGAAGGTCCAATCCCCTGCATCATTATCAAGGGCACAATTCCATCATGCTTTGGTCCTTTCAGTCTTTCACTTCATTCCACCCTCTAACAGTAAATTTCAATACACAGCACACCCTTATGGGCAGTCTTCCCAAGCTTCAGAGTCACCAGAGGCGCAAAGAAGATCCGTACAGAAGTAAATGAAACTTTTTGATGAAGAATAAACACCGCAACACCATGTTTACTAAGATGGACTCACAATTCACTTTTGGGAAGATTAAAAGTTGAAGCCACACAACACTCTGGATTAACTGTAGCATTATGGTTTATTATAACCATTTTCAAGCAACTCTGGCCAACTGACAAACAAGACAGCATAGAATCCTGTGGCTGTGGACTGAAAAAGAGTTCACTGAAACAGAGTTCATTGGAGAAAAAGAGTTCACTGGAAAAAGTTCACTGGGGGATGGAGGGGAAACTGTTGGAAGAAATGGAGAAAAGGGAGGGGATAGGAGCATGGGGTGAAGGTGTAAAGGATGGAAAGCCAAGAGTGGGGAGTGGAGCTGAAATGTGCTGGGGAGGGGAGAGAAAAAACATCACAACAACAATACTAACAATAATCATTACTATAACCATTCCCTCTACCACCATTATCATGAGCAAATAAATGAATAAAGGGGGTACAAAGGAAACTGAAGGGGGGGGGGGTGAATAAGATGGGGGAAGAGGGCAGGGAGAGGGGAATGGGGTAGGGGCTTGAGGTGTGGCGTGAGGTGGAAGAAGAGTAGAAGACTAGGAGGAGAGGGGAAGGGTGAAATGTTAAGTGTGAGTGTGTGTGTGTGTGTGTGTGTGTGTGTGTAAGAGGGATATGTGTGTGTGTGTGTGTGTGTGTGTGTGTGTGTGTGTGTGTGTGTGTGTGTGTGTGTGCGTGCGTGCGTGCGTGTGTGCAAGGAAGACCAGATGGGGAAACAAAGGGTATGAGAGAGAATGGTGAGTGAAGATGAAAAACAAATAGAAAAGGTGAGAAAAAAGCTGAAACTGTGGGAGGGAGATGGCAAGAACAGGAGAGGTCAGGGGTGACATGGACAAGAAAAAAAGTGTGTGTGTGCTGGGGGGGGGGGGGGGGGGGGGGGGGGTAACAAACAAACAGGAAAATCTTGAAGTGATTGTGTAGCAGCTGAAAACTGAAGTCAAGGAGTAAGGAATTGAAGAAAAGACAAGGAAGAGCAACTATTGAGGGGTAGCTTGAGAAATCTTAAAAGAAGACTGAATTCAAGGGGGAAACAAGAGTTCTGATGAAGTAATGCACACATAAATGTAGCAGCAATCCATACAGATAAGTGAGATTAAGTGTTGATAGTCTTTGTGAGTCTGGAACACAAACAATGACTATGATTTTCAAACAATTCACTTTTTCCTGTTTTTAAAGCCCTACACCATTGTCAGCCAGATTCTACTTAACTATCGATCTGCCCCATTTCACGCATCAAAAGCAACCCTGCAATCCATTCCCATGCAGGTAATTTCATATACTTTGAGCAGTAAGACACACTGTTTGAGGACAGTAGCTGTTGCCAAACAGGCTGCTATTTCCATCTCAATTCATGTTGCTTACAGCCCAACCAACAAACAAGGGCCATATCAGAGATTCAGCTCTAAAGACTCGTTTTACAAATTTCTTTCAACATACACAGGTGCAGTTATAGGCTACTACTTAATCAATAGGCTTGTGGACAAATCAGCCACCCAGCTGCCATGGAAACAAAAGTGATGACTCTGCCAGCCATGTAAATACCATGGGTGCATGTGTATTCCCTTAAAACCTGAATGGCAGTATGTACTTAAAAGCTGAATGGCAGTGTGTACTTAAAAGCTGAATGGCAGTATGTACTTAACAGCTGAATGGCAGTATGTACTTAAAAGCTGAATGGCACTATGTACTTAAAAGCTGAATGGCAGTGTGTACTTAACAGCTGAATGGCAGTGTGTACTTAAAAGCTGAATGGCAGTGCGTAAACCAACCACAAAGTGGTGAGTTGGCTTCACAAGAATACATACCAATTCCAAATTTTCATAACTAAGTGACCACAATGGGTCAGTTATAAACATGACCAACACAAAAACAGATACATACATAGAAAATTAAATCCACAATTAGATGTTCATATTAACTTCTGTGTGGTTTCCATAACAATTTCTTTTTAAATATCTATATCACGGTCACATAATCCATCAAGAAGCAGGTAAATTTATACACATGCATATCCCAAAGATGCTTTCAGTATTTGTACTATGCACACATTTTCCACTATGCACATTTCCCACTATATACAAGGGTGCGCCACACGGTTGCATGTATCTAGCAATAAATATACACAATAACATATATATACACACAACTAGCTGCTTACAGAAATTTGGAATATGATTTCTGCAGAGACACTTATTTCCAATAAGAAAATGTTTAACAACAGAAGTTCAATTAGAAACAAAAAAGCGTTATGACTAAATGTAAATATTCGGATGCAATAGTTTAATTATCATATATTTTCTGTCTCATTCTTCCGTCTTCTTCACCCCTCCCTCTCTTCCTACTCCATCCTCTCATTTTGTCTCTGGCTCTCTCACTCTCTTCTTTTTCTCACTCTCATATCCAGTTTACTCGTTGCTTCTTTTGTTTCACATCCAACTGTTTGTTCTTTTTGACTCAATATATGAATCAGAATACATAACAATAAGGGTTGGGGTAAGTATCATTCTGATAATAGTGGAGATACAGGTATAGAAGTAGTGCCTGGATATGTAAAACACAGCTTTTGCTTAACAATACAAAGTAATGGTAATTAAAATTTCTATTATGGATTCTATCAGTTTCATATCGATCAGATTTCATTAACAGTTTATGGTTAAAAAATTCTGTCTGATATCTCAGTTTCATTTTTTCCCAGAACTAGTTTAATGTGTAGGTATCATTTTGTCCAGTCTACTCGGATGTATATGAAATTGTGCACACAACAAAATAAAGTCAAAAGCATGGTCACTCATAAAGTTTTGATCATTACCAAGAATGATCATGCATTCGTTTTTACTTGTTTTATGATGGTCTTGAAACTCTTTCCAGACATTGTGTGTGTGTGACATTCCCACAGGTTTATCCTGTCTTCTTTGTGACATTCCCACAGGATTATCCTGTCTTCTTCTCTCAAACACAAACTACAGATGTTGCTTTCTACAATTCCCATTTCTCTCAAAACCACATTTATGGAGAGGATACACTGAAGAACCTGAATCCCCCCACATTTTACCTCGTTAATTCTAATGATTTTATAAAACAGTCTTTTTCCAGTCTGTCTCTTTCCCATTTACTGCAACAGTGTGTTTTTTTTTTTTTTTTTGAGCATGTCATAGTATTTTTCTTGAACCTTTTATATTTCCTGTCAACATACGTACTGACTTAGGTTCAGTCTCTCTTTAGAATCTTTTAAGTTTCATACTGGTTGTTTTAATGTATTTTTTAATGGAGGTCAGGCAACTTAAATATGTTAGTGGATTTAAAGCGATATCGTACTTTGAGCAGAAGTCTTGGTACGAAGCTAGGTTACCACAGTTATTAATGGAGTCACCAATATACAGAATATTCCTTTAGTCTGAAGTTCTTTTATATGTTTCCCACCAATTTTCATATTCTTACAATAGAATACTGGTTCTGCTAGAAGTTCCTTCGGTAATATAAGTTTGGTTTTAATCCTAAATGTTTCATACATCTCAAATATGTCCTTCTAACATTTGTTGTAATATTGTTTTTGGAGAAGAAATCAAGACCAAAAAAGCATCCAGTTTTTTTTTATTAGTAAAATGTATACCAAGTATTCTAAAATTTGGGGGAATCCCAGTTAAATTTAAGGTGTGATGATATCACTGTTCATCTTTCTGTCCAGCCAAATAACAAACTTTCTCCCAACATCAAGCTGTAATCCCGATATGTCTCCAAAGTCCGTTAATGACTTGAAAAGTTAGTTCAAATGTTTTTTTTTTGTCCCCGTGTTGGAACAGTTTGGTGTCATCGGCAAATTGGGATATCTTATGTTCTGTTTGTCCTATTTGAATTCCCATGATGCTTGTGTTTTTTGTATCATAACTGCTACAATATCGGCACAAAGTATGAGTAAATGGTGGTGAATCGGGTCACCCTGTCTGCAGCCTGTCTTAATTTCAAACCATGGAGACAACTGACCAGCTACTAGGACCGTTGATTTGATATCATAACAGAAAGTTTTTATCCACCTTTTTCTGTCTGTATAGAAACCTTATGCATCTAAAACTTTAAACATAAAAAACCCCAGTCAAGACAGTCAAACGCCTTTTCAAAATCTATACACAACCTTAGTCTTGCAGTTTTCTGTACTTTACAGTGAAAGGTAATATATGTTAATCTTACATTATTACCCATAAATCTATCACACATAAAGCCCAACTGAATCTTTGCATATGAGCTTTGGGAGAACCTTCTTTAATCTCAAAGAAATACATGTTGTTGCATTTTTTTAGCTTTACATTCAAAAGACAAACAGGTCAACAATTTTTTATCATCTTTTGGGACACATACAATGATTCCTTCTTTTTGTGTTTGAGACATTTCTCCTTCGATAAAGCCTTTGCTTATGGATCTTCCGACCTGCTCACCAATTCTTTTCTGAAAAAATGATTTCATACCAAAAACGTATCTGTTCCTGAACTCTTGCCCTTATTCATATTTTTCAAAGACTGTGTGGCTTCTTCTTCAAATGTTGTTTTACCTGCTTAGCTTCTGGCTTCATTTTAAGACAATGAGGGTATGTTTTGTACTAGTCTATTTCTTCTCTTTCACAGCTGATTGTGTCTTTTTTTTTCAAACAACTTTTGTGAAAAGATTTTGTTTCATAGACAACATTTGTCTTTTCTAACATTGTACCATCTTTTTGCACAATTTTTGTCATTTGTTATCAAAAAGTTTCTCTTTTCTAACCCTCAAAAATATTTTGTTATTTTTCACCCTTTGGTGACCCATCTAGCTTTTAACTTATTTAAGCGTATTAAAACACCTTCCATTTTCTTCTGCTTTAATTTCTGTTGATCTTTTATTTTCATTTCCTTTTTTTTGGATCACTTGATTGCTTTTAATTGGTTGTTTTTCTCTCTAGACCTTTTTCTATTACTTTTCCACTGTAAAGTAAGCAATAGTTTTACTTCTAATTTCCATTGATAAAACATCTAGGAACAGTTGGTCCGAGATAGTAGAGTGAACATCTTAAGTTGGTATTTCATGTAGCTTATTTCTGTTATACGGGATCGAGGCATACTCTGTGAAACCATTTTATCCATGAGACCATTTATTTAAGGTGGCGCATGGCGTGCAAAATCGTTTATTTTTGTTTCTCAGCTTTGATGCAAGGTACACTTATAAAATTTGGCACACAGTTGCAATATCTAGGCAGTAGTCTGCCTATTTTTTTTTGAGTCAATCTGACAAAAATGACAGGGGTTATTGGATGCTCTCGTTTTTTTTTTACACTAACGTTTTTGGGACAGCTACTGGTACAATACCAAGGCTCCACTTCCTTAGTTATTGTTTAAAAGTAGACAAACATGGTCAAAAAACACATAAAACCCATTCAGTTTTCTGAAAAATTTATTACTATTTTTCATCGGGGGTTGAACAGTTGTTATTTTTTCTTTCATCATAAACCTTTACACATTCACACTTAGCATTATATAACCCTATAGTTAGAGTCTTCTAATATGTCTTATTGTGTTCAGCAGCCATTTTTACATACACATACACCAAGTTTCATTTGAATATCTGCATTAAAACTGAAGATATAGTGTTCCCTCAACAAGCACGTGGCAGTGAAAATCAGCATTTTGAGAAATCGGGCCGGAAAGTATATGTCAGTTATGTGCAAAAGTTATTTTTTCATATAATGCTATCCCAGTATTTTTCCTGCTTACTTTATCCATTTGTGTGCACTATCTGACTGTTTTCCAGCCTTTCTGTAGATTTTAGAAGGCACCAGCACCATAAACCCCCCCCCTTCCCGTCCTTGTCGAGCCTCCCTCTCTTGTCAGTCTGCAGCCTCTATTGTTTTTCGGCGGGCTTTGGCCTTTTCATAAGTCTTTCTGGTTGCTGACTGTACCCTCTTGGTGTCTGCCTTTTCCACAAAGTCCTCTGTAAAGACATGTTCTGGTACATCACCTCCCCACAGGCCTTGCACTTCACTGTCAGGTGAACAGCAAACCCCATCCGGCGAGACGCGTCTTCGCATAACTGCACATAAAAAAAAAAAAAAAATCAGAATAAATATCTCTGAAATCAAGTGTTTGTGTGTGCATGTGTGTGTGTGTGTGTGTGTGCATGCGCATGTGTGCATGTGCGCGCATGCATGTATGTGCACACCCACACACACACACCTACAACAACAACTTACACACACACACACACACACACACACACACAGTGAACTGAAAAACACATAAAAGCACACACACCCTCCCATCCCCCACAACCCCCCTCCCTTCACATACACACTCACACAGCAACCACACACACACACACACACACAACAACAACAACCACACATGCAACAACACTCACCACACAGAAATTCTCTCTTCCCCCCCCCCCCCCCCCCCAACAACAACTCATACACAGCCCCCACCACCTATACACACACACACAACAACAACAACAACACACAACACAGCCACACACATGCTTACACACAACAACAACAACACACACAGTGATACACCCACACTCACACACACTGAGCAGGCTTGGCCCACAACCACCACACACAACTTGCAGAGTAGATTCTAAAATTAGATGCTGTTCATGATGAGAGAAGAAGAAGATAACCAAACTGAAAAAGATAAACAAAACACAATCCCTCACCTTCTTTTTGCACTTGGGACACTTGTAACCATCGAACAGAGAGCATTCAATGCTTTGATGTCCACGATCACATTCCCCTCCATAGTCCGTTCTTCTTCTTCGTTCGTGGGGGGGGGGGGGGGGGGGGGGGGGGGGGGGGTGAAGAGAGGGGTGGAGACAAAGGCCGTTTTCTTCCCAAACTTTCCAGTTTTACAGACGATCTGATAGGCTTGCTTGTATCGGGTCGCGACGGCCCAGGCTGTGGTACAGGCGCAGTTTCTGCAGGTTTTTTCCTTTGCAGCAATCCTTTTCCGGCCTCTTCTTTTCCTTTGCCAAACTGGTGCTTGGTCGACCACTTTCTTCAGGCATTTTGTTGATCAGCTGTCAAAATCGATGATGGCTGCCGAAATGACGCCGTGTTGCTCAGGTCGGAAAGTGCCGAAGTGATCTTCGGGCGATCTCGGCAAGCGATCACGCAGGAAGCACGCGCAGTGCAGGAGGCTATTAGCCAATGAAATTGCTCGTTTCAGATATCGACCTTCACCTCTGTGTAATGTAGTTTGTCATTGGTCAAATTGTGGAAGGGGCTACCTCTTTTTTTAGCTTCGTGTGTGTCGCTGGAAACCCTTATTTGCATAAGATTCTGACGTCAGAATCTAGGTCAAATCACTAGCTTTACAACGAGCCATGGCATGGCCGGGTCCGTTTCATAGAACTTGCAGTAACTAGGGCTTGAAGCTAGCTAATTTTCGCTTTTAGGTTTGTTTTTTTTGACATTTCGTAGACACACCTAGGTTATAAAATGATTTATTTCTCACACAAAACATAATACTTATGCAAAATAAACATCACAGGTGTGACCTAGAGAGATTATAGGGGGCTTTCCCACCAAGAACCCAAACACATTCTCTGAAACGATTTTGACACATTTTTTCATGCCATGCGCCACCTTAATGTATTTCTGATCCTTTAATTATGTACAAGCAAATTTCCAGAATGTATTTTTCTTGTAATTCTTTCCAAAAGCCATTCCAAATTTTATCAATGAATGATCAATTGATCAATTCGATATCCTGGTAAAATCTCTGCAGAGATGATATAGCTGCTTACATTCTCGTAAGCAAGAAAAAAGTGCAGTCTGCTCTGTTGTAATGGGTTACTTCTTCTCCATGTGAATCGTACAGGCAGATTGTATTCTCTCCAAATATCTACCAAGAAACTGTCATCTATCTCCTCTACATTTTTCTCTGGACTTCATATTATTATCATATTTGTACTTACAACAATCAAATTTCAGGTTTTAAACACTAAATTCTAGTTTCCTGCAATACTAATATTGGCGCATTTTCATGCTTTAACTCTTATTTACTTATTAACAAAAAATAGGGATTATCCCTAGTAGGTCTATATACTTACCAGGACAAAATATAGGTCCAATTTATGAACTTGTACCATTAGAAAAATCATCTGCCTAACTTAGTCTACATACAGTAACCATAACAAAATATAGGTTCAGTTTATGAACTTGTACCATTAGAAAAAACCATCTGCCTTAATGCTATATGTGCTGTTTATTTCAAATTCAAAACTGTTAGCCACACCTCTTGAATTAATAGTATCTGAACAAGAGGAAAGTAAATCCCCACTCTGCATAGTAGTATTTATCAAGGTTAGGATCAAAGTGTGGGTCTTGTATGAAGTATACATTGTGCCTTAGATTGTGTAAGACATCTCTTCTTTTCTTAAAGTCCCCCAAACCTTGACAGTTTATAGATACAACTGAGATTTGGTCATCACATATTCACAGTAGTGGATAGTAAAGAATTATACTTGAACCTGCCATCTACAGAAATTACACTAAAATTATCAACATGCTGCATCCTATGATTAAAACAAAACGACAACTGATAATCCACATCAATATTCTTGTCTGATAAACCTTTGAAAACGTACCAAAGTTGCAAGATTTTAATCCCAATTTAAGCCTGATTTAACAGAAATGGTATGTTCAGAAATGTTGATTATTAAAAGGATAAAGATATATTATGCTAATAGTTCCATAAACGATAAAGAAAAAAATAATTATTAAATAAAGGATTCATATACACAAATGTGTAACACATTTATAAGAGGCATAACGTTATCATCTATAACTGTCATCTATTATATACATATTATAACTATTACTATACCTATTAGATTCCATCCTACCCATAATTTGTGCCCTCCTCCTCTTTGTTCTTTCTGTCCTCCCCCTCCCCTGCATCCTTTTTCTTCTTCCTTCCCTTACTATTAGTACTGATATTATCATTACAATTTTTGATCACATTTTCTTTTATATTTCTGAATCATACTTTTATTAGTAGTACTATTATTGCCATCACCACCACAGTTACTGTTAGCATTATTATCATTATTATTAATACCAGCGTTAGTACAGGAGTCTAACACGTAAACTAACATGCAATAAACAAACAAAATTCTTCTGCACACACAGACAGATACTAGATATACTCCCATACACCGTATGGCAAAAGCCCAATCACACATCCATATGACTGGAACACCAACCTGCTGCCCACTGAACAGGAAGGATGGTGCGCCACAAGGTGGGGTCCATGGCAATGCCGTTCAGGTGCTGGGACACCTGGGCGCATCTGCACAAGGCTTGGGGCGACAGGTAAGAGAAGATCTTCAACGTCAGTTCTGCAGGTAACTGTTCCAAGGGACTCGTCTCTCCTTCCTCCTCTTCCTCCTCCTTGTCAGCTGGTCAGATGGACAATTTTTAAGCCAAAATGTTTTAATCAGGTTCCAAGGGGAAGATCCTTCAAAATTATTTTAACCCTTCTACCACTGAATTTTGAATTAAACTAAAAGCACTAGGTGTAACAACTGAATATTTGAATTAAACTAAAAGCATTACATGTAATACAGTGTTTCTCTGTGTGTGTGTGTGTGTGTGTGTGTGTGTGTGTGTGTGTGTGTGTGTGTGTGTGTGTGTGTGTGTGTGTGTGAGTGCATGTACTCGAGAGTCTGTTTATGGGTGCACAGACAAAAAAGCCATATAGTCTTTCATCAGTTACTTCCAGCCCTTCTTTGAAAATACTATGCAAGAGAAATATCCTTCACAATCTTCTTCCACAAGAGTAGCAGACTGTCCAAATGGATGGGCACACCTATGTGGGGTGTTAATTGTTCTGAGTTGGTGTGCTCATTTACTTTTTCGTAACTTTAAAAATGATAATCACAGAGATTTGTCCATACACACACATACCCTCCAACAATGCATTTCACCCACACATACTGGCAAGCATGTTCACATACATATGCACAACCATAGCAGTGATGCACACCATGTTCAGCGCTCAAAACCTGACCTGTGTAGATCAGGCACCTGTGAGTCTCTTCCACAATCCTGACCTCCCTTTCCAATCATTCCCTTATTCGTTCGTTCTCCTGTTTGCTCCTTTGCATGTCACCCCTGCAAAAATCATGGTATTTTGGCCTGGCACATAGGATGCTGCTCCTACAACCAAGTCTGGAAGCGGTAATGTCACCAAGATACCTGATCTCACTGTTCAGGAACATATCTTTCACTCTTCTTCTTTATCAAACAACCCGCCCCTGACCCCCTTAGCCCTCCTCCTGCCCCTCTCCCCCCAATGACTGTTCTCATGCACACCGTTCTGTTGCTCACTGGACTCACAGTCACATTCAGGATCGCATTCCTCTTTTCCCGAAGCCTCTTCCTCTCTCCTCAAGTGCTGCTGGATCACCTTGGCCTTCAGCTCTTTCAGTTCATCATAGGTGAAATACTCCACTAGCATCGGCTGAAACACCTGCCCATTCGACAAGTCATCTTTCAGCGTGATGCCAGTGTGTACTGCAAGAGACAGCTGTAGCCAATCCACTTTATAAATATGTAGTTTTAAAGAAGTAAAGAATTACAATCTGTACCAATTCAAAAAGTCTGTTCCTATTGCCCTAAGCTGTTATGTATAAAGTCATGCATACTAACAGGGTAAAATTTTGTTTTCGTTAAACAAAATATGAAATAAGCCCAAAATAACTTTTATAATACTGCACTTTCAATAAGGTTTTGCCCACACTCCTGCACTAAAATAATTCAGCAGCCCTCAGATAATAGGTTTCTAGTCTACAAATTAACCCAACAAAATCTTCAAAAGAACTCTGGACTGAATTCACATTTGTGAGATTAATTGCATCTACTCCACAGCCATACATGTTCTACAGATTCCTTGGATCAGTATAAGGAATACATAATGCATTATAAATTAGAGTGTAGCATGAATCACTGCCTGACATGACCCTTAATACAAATGAATTCAACTTCTGACAAGGTTAAGTTTTGACGCTTGTTACACGTTCTTACAAACAAAACAAAACAAAAACAATCACAGGTGAAACAAAATAAAAACCTAGACATGCATGCACTTTAAAAAAATCATATCTGATTCACTTTACAAGTCTGTTTATGTGTTCACTGTCACTTTCATCCATCAAAGAGCCTCCCTTTGCTTCACAATCGCAGTCACAATTCATAAGCAACTCAACAACTTCTACTATCTACCACTTCTGTGCTGTCTGGATGACAATGCCATTTTTCTAAAATGATTGGAGAAGATCGATACAAACTAGCCAATTCAACAGGCTAAACAAAAGCCACATCTTTGTGCTGTAGCTATCTGTAAGTGGCACAGCTCAAATGTAAACAAAACAAAATGAAAAATAAACCTAACAGGAATATTGTCATAGTGCAGGAATACTTATATCCCATCTGAAAATGAGGGGTGTATGTTTTTAGTACCTGGGAGTGTAATGCATTACTGAAACACCATAAAAAAAGACCTCTGACCCCACTGCAAACAGCATATCAAACTCTTAGCTACACCTCTCTCATAACACCGGACACATGCACTCAACACATTCTTCCTCTTTCCTCTTTCTTACTGTACCTCTTCCTCTTCCTTCATATGAGGAATGAAAATCTGTGTGAAGTCCTCCAGAGCTTGCCTCAACCTCTGCCCGTATTTGACACGCTCTCTTCCCCTTGCTGGGCCCAGCGGTACCCATCCAGCACCATTGACAACATCTCTGTCAGCCGATTGTCAGAGTGGCAGTTGCATACGGCGGCGTCTGTGATGTCCAGCGCAATCAGCTTCTCTTTCAGTCGACGCATGATATAACGATTCTCGATCTGCTCATGGGCCTTGAACACATGGAAGTGTGGCACAGCATCTCCAGGACTCCAGTCATATAGCTGACATCCCTGAAGTTGGAGGAGGATACCTGGTGAACACATAGTCGTTAATTAATTAGCTATCACAGGTCCATACAAATGACACATGTTGAAGACACATTTGTTAACTAATTGGCTATCACAGGTCCATACAAATGAAATGACACTTGTTGAAGACACATTTGTTAACTAATTGGCTATCACAGGTCCATACAATTACAAATGACACTTGTTGAAGACACACTTGTTAACTTACCAGCTACATGGACCATAACAAAGAAAGATGACTATTTCACACAAGCATTTTCTCAAATTTCAAGGCCCAAGTTACCAGTGGCCCCGCTACAGGTTTAACTAGCTGGTTCTACTCACAAGATTCACCAAGTACTGAGAAAATTTGTACTGTAAAAAAAATGTTCCTGTGGCCTTCCCTCATCTTCCTCTCCCTCATCCCCCCCCCTCCCTACCCTCTTCCTTCTACCCATATCCCCTTCAGATAAAAAAAAAAATAATACAGTGTGCCAGCAGTCTTAGTGATATCTTTAAAATAAACACCAGTGAAAAGGTCTTTTTTTCCTTCATTTCTTAGGCAAGTTGACTATTGGTGATATTAAAGTTCTCAATCCCTACACCTCAGACACAAGGACAGTCACGTACATGTATAGGCAAAATATGACATTAAAAAATCATGACACTTGATGGACTCCTCTAAGAGGGACACTCACCAACAGTCTGCAAATTTTAGCTGTTACTGGTGTCAGAAGGTAGTGTCCTGTGTATGCTGGATCAGAATAAGCACCACTGAAATGACTCTGAAGCAGTGCAATGTCAACTCTGGTGATTCACCTCCTGTTCAATTCATATTCATTGCTCCCTGTGGATTGCTATATGGCAAGCCTTCATCTGACTTGTATATATGGTGTAGTTAGAACTAGCAACAGGAGAGTAATGCTGAGTGGATTGGAAGATCAGCAAAAAAAAAGACAATCACAACACTGTAATCTGAAAAGAATTTGTGTCTGAATGCAAGATGACATGGAATTTTCACAATGCCACTGAACACACGCAAAGTGAGCAAGACAAAGTTGTCATGATCAGATTGGCAACAAAATTTTACGATACTGATAATAGCTGCCTTAATCCAGGGGGTGGCGGAAAAAAAAAGCTATTGAAATACTAGCCAATCCTGTGAAAATCTGGCTGGAAAGAAGCACTGCCAGCCTGACATTTTATAGTAGTCTTATTTTACAAGATGTGGCAATATATTGCAGTTACTACATTATACTTTAGAGTTGCTTTGCTATTTGTTGCACACAACTCCACAAAACAGACACAGACTTCAGTTTTTATATATCTTAGAAAAAGATTGACATGAAAAACAAACGGTTGCTGAAAAAAAAAAAAACAAGGCAAGGAACCCTTAAACCCTTGTTACAAAGACAAGGAAAATAACTAAGGAGCTTGAATGAGGTCAGTTTGAAGAGCTCCCATGAAGTTGATACAATAGACCATTGCTAGTGGATTTTCTTCTGCGTGTGTTCACACAAGGAAGCTTGTGTTAAGGTTTAACCTGAAGGACAAGATGGGGACTGGCTTATGCACACAGATGCCAACTCTCAAGACAAAATGTCAGCCAACCTGGCTGTGTAGGGCAGGCCTGACCTAGGACTTGGAATGAGAGTCGACGTGCCTTCTAGACAGGCAAGAGACCTTCTACTTTTTCAAGTTCAGAGCAGTTTAAGGTTATGGGTGCTTGATGAACCCCACTGGAAGTGAAAGCTATACGAAAGGTCAAAATCATGACACAGTTCCATTCATGCAGAAACCGTGCTTTGCACCGACTGTCCCGTTTTGTAATCAAAGATAGATACTAATACAGAAGATTCTGGTGACAAGAACAGTTGAGGATAGTTGTAGATTTGCTTATTGTATTAGTGTGTGTGCATGCGCATACTCACACATGCATGATGCATTGTTGTTTGACCTTATTGCTATGCTCATTCTCTTTCTCTGCGCATGTGCACACACATGGGCCTCCATTTTTACATGCACAATATACCTTTCTTTTCATAATCTTTTTAATATCTTGATCTTTCTGTTTTCCATGCAACTGTGTCAATCACTTCTATATTTTTGTTCTGCAAAAATAAAACATTATGATATTCTTACAATACAGACAACTACCCAATTTTGTATTCTTTAGCTCTGATCTTTATTTCCTACTAGTATTTGACGTGAAATGGAGAACACATCCTCCAAGCCAGACTCTAAAATGCAACCACTCCTGTATCCATACATCTCTAGTGTATTCCATGTTAATCTCATGTGGGTTAATGATATATGGATATTACATGCACACACCCTGTCTGATAGAAGATACACACAAGAACACTTTCTGGTGAAAAATGAATGAATGTATTACCAAAAAAGGGACTGATTTATGCCACACATTGGGAACAGAAAAGAAATGATCAATCTAATGCTGTATAATTGAGCTGTTCTAACTGGGTCATCCAACCTACTGAATAAGACAGTCTGCAATTGCATAGCCCATTAAAGAAGTCAGCGTGCAACTATCAGTGTACAGCACTGCATATGGAAAAAGGTAGTAGTTCTGAGTAATTTCAAAAGTAATGTTTAAAGTTAAAATCTGGAGTGGGAAGGAGGGAAAGGGTGATTTGGTGGTTATCCTCCAGCAGTGCAGATTTCTCTCCCTCTCATCGGTCACTAGATTTGTCTCCCTCTCACCAGTCACACACACACACACACACACACACACACACACACACACACACACACACACACACACACACACACACACACACACACACACACACACGCACACACACACACACACACACACAATGTCATCAAAACCTTGAATGGTGAGAATGACAAAAATAACCATAAAAGACAAATGCCCACGGAAGGCATTGCAGACTTTTAACATTTTCATATTCAACGTGTAGCATGGACCAAAGCTAGAAATGAACTTTCACCAGTCATGTTCTCAGTTGGTCTCACTAGATTACACTCAGTGCAGATGTTTTCATCACTGTCTATACTTAAGTAATGCTGATACACATCCACAGAACTGAGGTTTTCTTTATGTGTATGCCTAAGATGAGTACCATCCCAGGGGAAAAAAAATGGCATTTCTTATATTACAAGGTCTTCTTACAGCTGAGTTAATTACATCCAAGAAATTCAGTAATACAAAGGCGGCCCATGGCAGGGGGAAAATGTTTGCTTTTTCACATCTATAGGTCAGTTTTCTTACATCTGAATTTCTTAAAAGCCAGATCTATTTATAAGTATAAATAGGTTTAACACCTGAGCGGTTTGAAACGCTTGACTGTAAATCTGAAGGTGGTGGAATCAAACCTTTGCAGTGAATGGAAGCTGAACTGAAGAGCAAGCTTTAAGCATATGGTCTTTTGCGTAAAGATCCTGTATTCACATCAGTTTTCATGAACAGGAAACATAAAATACTCCTGATGTATTTGGAGAGATGAAATGTTGTGATTAACGCTCAGATAGCAACATCATCATTGTTCATGTTTCTGTTGCAGCACTTCTTTAAGTCAGATTGGAAATGATACAGATTAAGAGGGAGAGGACAATTATTTTCATCTTTTGCTAGATAAAAGAGTTCCACCGCCTGTATCGGAGGCATTATGTGATTAACTGTTTTGTTGATCCATATGGCTTTTTACCTGCCCCCTGGTAACAGGTTAGCGGTATGTTTGCACACCTCTTGGCAAGCCCACCTTGATGAACGACAATCAAGAAGCTGGCATACGTTATCATTTGAGAGGGCATTCCAACCCACGGCACAATTCTGTTGCACTTGTAGCACACAGTGACTGTGTGGTACTTCAAAGTGAATAGTGACCTGAACGAGATTCTGAAAAAGCCATGGTAAAATACTCAGCTTGAAATAAAATGTTATGACAATGAGATACTAATAGATAACTCAGCATAACTGGAAGCAAATTTACATCAAGCTCAGGGCCAGCTCCGCATGACACAGCACGGCACAGTTCGCATGCTACTTTGTATTTACACATCAATAGCTGGCACCAGGTGACTACCGCCTTGACTCCATATGTATCCATTACATGTTATCTCTGAAATTTAAGATGTCAGCTTCCAGAAATAAAACACAAAGCAGCTGTCAGGCTGACAGCATGGCAGTTACAACGGCTGCAGTGAAAACAATGACTCTTATCCATGTAATATTGAACCTTTGTAAGCAAGTGGCAGATACGGTGTCATTTCTTAACAGCAACGGCTTGCACTTTTTTCCTACTACACATGCTTGTCCGCAGGTATCTTTCGGAAACATATATTAAAAGATTTTTTGGTACTCAAGTCACAGTCTCATCTGCCCATACTTAGAGAAGGGCTTTCATTTCATCTTCCTTTCAGGAACTTGTGGCTGTTCTTCCTGCCATCTGTCTTTACCCCCAGCAGACATGTGGCCACATCTGGCCCACCTTTGGCTCACCCCAGTTGCAGGACCATGGCACAGTATGGAAGAAATAAATGTCAACACACCTGATGGGACCATGGCCAAGCCAGGCTTGGTTAAAACATGGCAGTGTTAATGGCCCCATTATCTCACATGGACCTTGAACCGTTTATAAGGTCTTCACCACCTTGCATCTACTGACTTAAATCCCCTGACCCTCACCACCTTGCATCTAATGATTTCAAATCCCCTGACCCCCAGTTTACAATGACATGAAGTGTGCATGCATGCGTGCATGTGTGTGTGCGTGCATGCATTTGTGTGTGTGCATGTCATGCGCGTGTGTGTGCATTTGGTTTGTGTGTGTGTGTGTGTGTGTGTGTGTGTGTGTGTGTGTGTGTGTGCGTGCATGTGCATGTGTGTGTATGTGTGTGCATGCACATATTCTCTTATTAAATGTCCGACTCCGAGTGTTTTCATGCTAACAGTTTTATGTCACGAGTGATCAGTATCAATGTGTAAGAGTGCAAATGCAGCAAGTACTATAAGCATCTTGCTCATGCTATGCATACTGAAAATCACATAAAACTTCTCTTATATGCATTGTTGTTATGGGCCAAAAATCACTTTGTTAACCATTCTGAAAGAGTTATGAAAGAGTTGCTGGGTCCCATTTTTAGCTCCCTCACCCCTCTATCCCACATCTTTCGTATGGAAAGAAGGGCAGACTTGGGATGCAGTACTTTGTGGACTGAACCAGTTTAAACGAAAGCCATTGAAACCTGATCCAAACTGGCTTAAATGTCCAAACCAACCAGTCATACCATGTTTGGATAGCTGATCCAAGATAAACTCACACAGAGAGCTGTTCTTCTCCATTCCTTAGATGATGAAGTCATGTTTTAGTACTTGTAATATGATGTCAGTCTTTCTGTCAAAGTATCAGCAAAAGCTTTTCTGATTAGCTCAGATTATATGTGTTGAATTTCTTATCACAAGTGGTAAAAATGTTATAAATTCCAACTGTAATCATAATCATGATAAAAAGAATTTTATGACAACTGGAACTTTTATTGTGTGTGTGTTTTTTTCCTTTTTTTTTTTTTTTTTGCTGCCCATCCTTTGCGCCACCTCAGAGGCAGTGCACCCACGCAGCTCAATCCAATACCCCATCCACAGCCACATCCTAATCAGCCCTGCCGCAGCCCCGGCACCAGCAATCCACAAGGAGCAGTCAATGTCAAGTCAAGAGGCAACCCACCAGAGGAGACACTGCACTGCTGCCGAGTCACTTTGGTGGTGTTCAGTGGCGCCTGTTCTGATCTAACTAGGCAGACACCACCTACTAAGCCCCCTACTAACAACAATAATTGCTTAGTCACGGAGCCGCCGTGAGGGAGCTCTTCCTCCGGAGGGTGCCACCACATCCGTCTAATGACAGCCCCCATGGACTTGCTGATATTGGTGACCAGGCGGAACCAAACCAAGGCCACAGACGTGGAGAGGACATCGAAACTGAGGTCATGCAGGGCATGAAGGGCTACAGAATTTGACTTCTTTTTTTTATGCTGATCGAAGAGAATGAGGATGATTAAGATGATGCTACGGATTTACATTTCTGTCTGCGACTACATGACAGAGCTGTACTCTGCGCTTCCTTTCATAATATATCCCGGCGTCAACTAGGCCCGACAGATACAGGTACCTGC
Organism: Conus betulinus; assembly: GCA_016801955.1. Taxonomy (NCBI): domain Eukaryota; kingdom Metazoa; phylum Mollusca; class Gastropoda; order Neogastropoda; family Conidae; genus Conus; species Conus betulinus. The sequence goes on along the minus strand of JADBJO010003465.1, from coordinate 136,578 downwards.
TGTGTTGGTCAGGAACTTTGAGCAATTCTCTCAGAAACACATCCATTAAGTGGATGAAACTCAACTGTGTGGTCCCAGTCTTCGCAACGGAGTCCGCAGAAAACTGAACTCTGGGTAGGAGCTGGTCGGGGCAGAAAAACCCATATGACTCTGATGGATTTGAAACCCACGACCTCCAAGCGGGGAGTCCACGATGCTAACCACTTCGCCACAGCAGCTGGTTTTATTGTGTACTTTTACATGATGTTCAAACTTCCATTTGCTTGAAATGGCTGTGTGACATTGCCTTACTTTGCAACTGCTGAATCATAGTGATACTACAGATGAATAAATTTCAGGCAATTGCACTGAAGGTATTTGAACTGGTCTTGATTCTGTTTCTGCTGGATGAATATTACTATGGCAATTTTGCTGGATAGTAACATATTACTACTGCCCCTGTTCTATGCTGAAGTATTTACACTACCCTTTGAGAAGGTTTTTTCTTTTTTTAATATATACTTCAGCACTTGCACATTCACACACATGCAGTACCTTACCAGGTCAGTCCAGACACTGGCTTAGTTTGTTCTTTTTTTTGTCAGGATTCTTCCCGGGCCCTTCAATGGAACCAACTACCAAGTGGAGTCATTCCACAGTGTCAAGAGTCCCCTGGCCAAGTAGAAGTATTTAGGCTATAGATGTCATCGTAACCGTCTATGGCTGTTCCGTTCTAGTGCTAGGACAAAACGGTCTCTTATACACTGGAGGCCATAGCACTGGTCTGTCACCAGTGTCAGTAACCTCCTCAGTACAACCTAGCGTCTAAACTAACTAGAAGTTAACCGCGCCGTCCAGTTCGAGCCTTAGTTGGTGTCGTACTGCCGGAGTTCGTCTGGCCGTCAGTGAACACTTCTCACGAGAGATGCACTTCCGCCGAGCTGGTCTGTATATGCACAGCATCCGTGCGTCACTACAATGTGATCAAAACCTGGCTTTCGCCGAAAAAAAGATACAAACTACAAGATTGTGCACTAGCCTAGCATTCGATTTCTGCACTGCGGTGTCTGTCGGTTTCAGTCCGTCCGGTTTCTATATTTACGCCGATTTTCATCCGATTTCGATACTAAGTCTCCAAAACATCAGTTGTCTCCTCTCACCGACTTATAGTAACTAATTCGTTTGTCTCCCAAAACGTCGATTAATAGGTTAAGTAACTGATTCGTTTGTCTTCCAGAACGTCGATTAATAGGTTAAGTAACTCATTCGTTTGTCTCCCAGAACGTCGATTAATACACTGTAGCATCGAACATGACATTGGCAAAATCTGAGAATGAAAATCGAAGATTTTTTTTTTTTTTTTTTTTTTTAGTGATCAAGCTGACAAGCATCTTGTCTTTATAACTTCTTCTTCAAATCCTCGTATCAGACCTAAGCGTTTCTATTAATACAAATAACAAAAGTAACTAGGCTGCTTACAAGGTCAAGATATGTGTGCACAAGCTGTTTCATCCTCGAATGAGGAACTGTAAACACATCAACTTCCTCTGGACAGTTCGGTGCCATTTTTGCATTTCTATCTCGTACCAACCTACTTCACGCGAGGCTTGAAGAGACTTGTGACGTCACGTTCCTAGGAGACCTTGCACGCCGTGGTGTCGCCGTGAAGGAAACACAGAAACTTGAAGTATTGGTCTTCTGAGAAGCTGTCATAGTTTGCGGGGGTGCCAATATTCCTTCACAGAGGTGAGCCTAAACTAGAACTTTGATCCTAGTTTTCGAAAGTTCCACCATGGCCGCACGAAACCCCGATTTTTCGTGGCAAAAACAGGAGTTTTTTCAAAGAAGCCTACGGAAAGGAGGCCTCTCAACGCCTAGGCTGGTTCAACAAACGTCGCGCCCAGTCCATGAACAAATCCGTCAGCTGGAAGTTTTCCGTAAAAAGATCACCGAGGGTAGCAAGCCTTCGGAAGCTCTGCTTGAAAAACTGCCTGCCATTGAAGTGGAGCCGCGGCACAACCGAAAGAAAGCAGACCTGAACGACCCTCTCCTTGGTAACCGCGCTCGCACGTCCGTCGACCTGCTGACAGAAATGATCCCCGCATCTCCCCACGTCAAGGAAACACTATATGACGGCTTCACCAAGGAGGGGAAAGGCCGGTACCAGTACCTGCGCGCGCGCGATGCACCACCATCCCTGAGCTCAAGTATCACTACCCTCTGTGCAGCTCGTGGGACTACGGCTGGCGCCTGGACGATGTCATCCCCAAGGAAAGCATCAAGAAACCTCCACACGGGCGTACACGTATTGTTGAGGACACTTTCTACACCAGGAATGGGGTAGGGATCCCACCACAGCTTAACACAGCTTGAACCACGTGAATCACAACTACACTCCTAGGGATTCTGGTGTTCTCATGGAAATGATCCAACGTGTAAGTGTTTTTTCCCCTCCACAAGATTATCAGACATTCACCTCCGATTTTCTGTTTTTGTGTTATTCAGAACCACTTTTACTTAAACGTCCAAGATGAGAGGCATGCATACGGTTTTCCAGATGTGGTCCATTGTTTTTTAACACCATCTGTTTCAGAGTTTTTGACATGTTTTGCCTGTGAAACAGTGTGAAAAAAACATCGGCATCTTTTGTTCCTGCTGGGTGGGGGGGTGGGGTGGGGTTACAGTCTTCACAAAGTGTATCAAGTGAACAGGCTCAAGTTACATGCTGCTACAGAAAGACTTCAGAGACACACGTGCTCGACCAAGTCCATGGGAAACTGAACCTGTGATAGAGAGAGTAATACATTCAATTGTTTTGTGATAATGTGAAACAGTATTCATAACACTGTGTGCAGTATTTACAATGGCATCATTGCCCTTTTTTTTTATTTACAGGTGAATGAGAATGTCAACAACTGTATCTGTGCTAAAAAAAAAAAAAAAAAAAAAAAAAAAAAAAAAAAAGATTTATGCAAATTACTGGCTTTTTGCCCATTTTGATGCACCATTTTGAAAATTATAAATGCAGGCACATGAAACAAAATGTTGGGATAGAAATAATTGGATTGGTCTTGTAACAGCCGTCACAAACAAATTCATCACAAAAAACATACATAGTGATGATGCTTCCTATATGTGTATCTTTAGAAGACATTTTCCAGCTGTTCCCAGTTCTACAGGTAGTTGCAGAACCTTTCAAAGAGAACAGATATATGTTCCTCACTTGGTATAACAGATTCAGTCAGTGCATATGCTCTCATACTATGTAGTACTGTGAAACATCCAAAAAATCAGAACTATTTGCTTTGAAAATAATCTGTGTCATGAACTTGTAAAACTCTGTATTTTTCACATCAAAATCACTCAAGTGGTTTGACTATATATTGCTATATAGAATGCACGTTGTTATGGCTTATTTCACTATTGTATGTGCCAGTTGGTTTTGGCTAGAGTGTACTGAAAAATTAACTGTGTATAGTTTTCCCCCCCACTATATATTAGTCCCCTAATTCACCAGTCCCTCATTCGGTCTTCACCTCAGCCTTTGCATCTTTCTTCCCTCCCTCTTTTGTCATTCTTATAACCATCCTTTTCATCCTCTATTGACGGTATAAGTGTCAGTCATGATGGAGTGAAAGTGCAGCACACAAACATGTCTTTTTGTCTTTTTAAGTTGCCCCCGATGTTTGAAATCACATACTTGTATCCTTTGCTTCTTTGATGTGTGTCAAATATGAACTGATAGGCTAAATGTGCTTACTGTCTGTTCCTCTTCGATTCTATGAAATAGAATTATCTAGTGCATATAATCACTTTTCCATTTTACCAGAGGATTTTTTTTTTTTTGTTTTGTTTTTTTTTTTGCTACAGGGACTTTTTTTGGTTGTCATATTCTTGTACATATTTCTTGCTAAATGTTTGTTGACAACAGTGTGTGTGTGTGTGTGTGTGTGTGTGTGTGTGTGTGTGTGTGTGTGTGTGTGTGCACGTGCTTGCCTGCCCATGCATGTGTGTGTGTGTTTAGAACTCATCAGTCATCTGCTTGTATATGTTAAGGAACATTGTAGACATACATTTATTGTACAGATTCATGTGTGTATATGGATTCCTTGTTGAAAAGTTGTTCATACAGATTCATGAATGTATATCAATTTATTGTTGAAAAGTGGTTGTTTGATAAAAGGGTAAGAGTTTGAGCTTTTTTTTTTTTTTTTTTTAATTTGTGTCAACCCTGATGTTACTCACTACTATGATGTACGCTTTTAAAAACGTGATTACCTCTCCCTCTTCTCCATTCCAGCACCCTCCTTTCCAAACCTTCCCCAGTCTGCCCTTTCCCCCACATAACTACCCATTCTTTCCCACCCCTTGATTCACCCCCCCCCCCCCCCCCCCCCCCCCCCCCCCCCCCCCATCTTGATTCATAAAAATCATACAAAATGTTTTCATGAAAGTTGTTAGGTTGATTGTACAACTTGTATTGTTTTCATGTGTTACTTGGGGAAAAAAATGTGTTGTTTGGTGTGTGCAAATTAAATCAGCATGTTGTGATTTGCAAACTGCTGGAACGAATTGTGTTCTTCATTGTTTTTTTTTTTTACATTTCTTTCCCTGTTTTTATATTGATGTGAACCCATGCTTTTTTCATATGCTCATGTTGCCTTGGTCTTCTGCATTATTGACTATCAGTAGAAATTTGGAGGCTTGCAAATACAACATAACATTATGGTCTTCATAGAATGTCAGCATTAGACCGCCAAAGTTTGATCTACGAGAAGTGCATGTGATCACTTTTCAGAACCATGGCATCAATTTCCTTCTCCTATTTCTTAAATCTTATGCCACAGAAAAGCAATAAAGCTCTATCTATCTAAAACTGATAATACTTGATGATAATGAAAACAAGAAAGTACATTTCTCTCACAGGAAATGCAATCAAAGATCAGAAATCTCGAGATCCTTTTTCTTTTCTAGTTCCATCCTCCTCTCATCTTTACCCTGCACAGAAGAGAAGAACTGCATACAATATGATGGTTTGCTTCTGTTTGTTTGCTCATAATGTTATGATAAACAGAGAAGATGACTTTGAAAAACATACTTATAGTAAATGTCAACTTGTGTTTTTAGTGAATATGAAATGTTGGAATAGAGCAAAAATTCAAGACCAGAGGTTAGCCATCGAGCACTTTTGTCATAGATGGTCATGCTTGTATCAAATTGTCTTCTTCGTTTCTTATGGCTATCCATGTGTCAGGAATACAGTAAGCCAATTTTCTTTGAGAAGGAGAAAATGAGTGGAAAGAAGAGACAGTGACTGGAAAGAAGAAAAACATGGTTACTTTCCCAGTGCTGTGGTTTGTAGAAACCATTTTTTTTTTTTCCGCTGAATTCTGTTCCTTTGTCAAGCGGCCGTCTTCTTACTTTCTCAACACACTCTCTTTTTTTCAGATCAGCACTACAATGAGAGAAAGACTATGACTAGGGTAAGACAGGCAGAAATCAGATCTTTAATTGTTCAACTCTGCTGGTGATCCACCTCTTCTGCAGTGTTTGCTTGCCCCACAATTCTTCACACTATGGGTCAGTTTAGCCCATAGCTCCACTCCTGAAGGGCATAGCGTTTGAACTAGCTTCATCCTCACTAGTATTTTCACTCTATGTGCTTGACTGTTCTTATTCCATACAGGCCATGAATTGTTCTGTGAGGATGAATGAAAAGGTGAATCCAATTCTTATAATTAGCTTTATTAAGGTTTTCAAATGGCTGATAAATACCAGTAACATTTTATCATGACTGTCACCACTTATTAGATTATCTTGAGCACAGAAGTGTTGGATTTCTGTAGAAATGATGGAGTGTTGAAGTACCCTTGCCAATAACAATGACGATGATCTTACTGATGCCACTGTCTTTTTGAGTGTTATATGCTCATGTGCATGTGTGTGTGCTCTGTGTGTGTGTCTGTGTGTGTGTGTGTGTGTGTGTGCGCCTCTAAGCATGAGTGTATCAGTGTGTTTGTGTGTGCCTGTGTGTGTATCTCTGCAACTATATTTGTGAGTTCACAAACCAAGGTAGTTGACATCCTTTACAAACATCATTCACTCTACATAGATAAATTCTCTCTGTGCGCAACTTTTGGACATCTTTTCATTTGTTTCCTCCAAACAGTATTCAGAAGTTGTATCCGGAACCAACAACCATTAAACATGAGTTTACATTTTCTAGCTAGCTCCTTCATTACACGGAATATATTCAATTATCAGAGCTCATGCAATACTTTTTGTTTAGCAAGGAAAAAAAGTTTTGCACATTGTTCTTCGGATGGTATAACTTTCCTCTCACATCTACTTTGTGTGGGGAAACTTGGATTAATCCCTCCAGAATGAAGTCCTCATAGCAGTATGAAGGCATCTATATATTTATCTCATTTCACACTGCACCATTTTTTTTTTCACTTATTAAAGTTTCTTCTACAGACAATTTGCCTGGGATGACAGTCTCGTTGCCTTTGGTTCTTTCACATGTATAAAGTACACAGCTGCAACTTAGTGTGAAATCTCAAATACCTGGATACAAAATTTATACAGCACTTGGGGACAGTGGTTGTGTGTGTGTGTGTGTGTGTGTGTGTGTGTGTGTGTGTGTGTGATAGAGATAGAGATAGAGAGAGAAAGACAGACAAAGAGAGAGAGAGATACTGTGAAAACATCAGAAAGCTATTGTGAGTATGATTCTTGTCAAAATAACAACATACACTTAACAATCAGAAAAAGACTGCAATCCCACGTTATGGACCAGTAACTGGAGGTTTGGGTTCAAACCCATCAAAAATATAAGTGATCTGCACCAACACCCCTTCTTCTTCTTTTTTTTTCTGTTAAGACATTTTAGAGTCTGGGAATTTTTCTTTACGTATTTGGGGATTAACATTATAGTCATTGAAAATGCCTGAAAATGTTAAAATTGATAGTTATACAAGTATGATATTACTTTTTTTTTTTTAATCTGCTTCTGTGTTACGTGGGTTTGTGTAAATATAGAGGGGAAGAAGTTAGAAATTTTGAACCAAATATCCTGTTTCTGAGAGCTAGCTTTGATCAATATTTTGGTCTGCACACAAATAAGCATTCCAGCAATGTTCTGATACTATTAGTGACCTTAAAAAAATGTACATCATGGCAAGTGGCTCAATCAAAATTCAGACCTAAAAATGGGAAACACTTTACAATACCCATGTGATGGAGCTTGTCCTCGTGTATAGTGATATACGAATAGAAAAACATGTGTCAGGAAAACTTGCAGAACCATTTCATGTAAGATTTTTAATGGATCTGTACATCACTCATGATCCACAAAATCAGAAAATGTAAAAATAAATGTTCTAAGTCATGTGAGAACAGGTCCTATAAAAAGTAAGTTTTCTGGATGCTACCTATCTTCTAGATGACAGATATGTAACAAAGGGACTGCGGCATTATTATCATCATTTGCGGCCTAAATCTGTTGTTTTCAATTCACCAGCATAATTCCCACTGTGCTCATTCCACCCTACCTCTCCACCCTTTTCTCTTCTGACAATAGTTCTTGATCCAAAGAATGTAGATATTTCTAAAGGTATCCCTCACTGTAAATGTCCATGTTGAACATTGGACTCAATGAATCTCAAGGAAAGGGTACAGACACAATCTTACTTGATTTTTCTAAAATACAGTGATAAAAAGTATGTGCCACAGCTTCAAACTGAACAAGTTCAAACAAATAAAGATTACATTTGTAGAAGGCCACACACAAATTCATGGCCAAATATTAGGCACCCTTCTATCAACCAAAGTTAGAAACAGTAAACAAGCTTTCTATGAAATTTCTTTATTTTTTCCATCAAAGCTTGGAAGCTAACAAAAAAAAAAATAGCGGTCAAAATCAGATTAAGCATCCAATCAGACACACACACCACACACATTCATCACACATTTAAGTATACATGCAGTTATATTCAACATATGCAGATTTTTATTCTTAAGAAAGATACAGATAGCTCTCAATGTGCACTATTTGATAACTTGTTAAAGGTTGAAGAGAAGCACAGAAGGAAAGTGAAATGCCTGATGTGAAAATCAGTATTCAGTTAATCTAAAACATCTTGGAAGAGGTGTGTGTGTGTGTGTGTGTGTGTGTGTACAAACACAACAATTGATGATTAATCTACAGACATGAATTCGAATAACACTTATCACAAGCAATAAGTCTCATTCTGAAGACTAAATGGTTGAAAGATAGAATGGTCATTCTCGATAAAGACCACCACTTTCACAGTGAAAACTGCTCTAGAACGTTTCTTCACATCTCTTTGTGAAATGCATGTTTTTATATAGGCACATGCCCTCTGAAAATATACCTTCACAGAGAGTAGAATTAATGCACCCAACTCTGGAAAAATATTTGAAAATTGAAAGAGGAACATGTATTAAAACCAACCAATACTTTGTTTTCTTTATACACACAATAGCCATCCTTCCCCCTCTCCCATCTGCCTTCCCTGTCTGCTCCCCTTCCCTCCCCTCCTTCCTTCCACTGCTCCCTCCCCCACCTCAATCACCATTTCATCCTTCCCCTGTATCTCTCCCCCACATTCTCCCTCCCCATCCACTTATCCCTTCAGCCCCTTACCCCTCCTTATGCATTTGATCTGTTTTGAATCCATGGAAGGAAAACAAGTGTTGGAACCTATGGTTGAGGCAGGTACCTTTCAATCCTCAGTCTTACACTCTCCAAGCTAAGCATTTACAACTGACATTGAATATGGTGTTTCTCATCTTGTATGTATGGGACAGCGAGGCTTGCCCGCATCAATTGCTGTTATAACTTCATCACTCGCATTAAGAATGCAAATGATGTGACAGAAAACTTCTCATACATTAGACATCCCCCCTCCCCCCCTTCTCCCCTGTGTCCCCCCACTGCCTTCCTCCCATGTCACATCCGTTCTCCCTCTTTTTTCCCCTCCTCCCTTCCCCCCATGTCATATCCATTCTCCCTCTTCTCCCCCTCCTCCCTTTCACCTTCCCTCTCCCTGTACTTCTACACACACATTTGTCCAACTTCCCTGTCACACCCTCCCTTTGCCTTAGACATTTGCCTTCTTCTTCCTTGTTTGCCTCATTAGACGATCACTCCAGTGTCCAGGATGAGTATTGCTGTCCTCTTCAGGTTCTCCAGAGTGCCACGCAGTTTGACATCCAAGGTTGTTGGTCTTTGGCAATCCCATCATAGATGGAGTGGGAATATCCTTTGGCGAGCTGAATAAAAACTTTGAAAAACTGAAGTCAAAGGGTGCTTTCAAGGAAACTAGCCTTGCCTATAACAACGGTGCACAAACTTAGAACACTGAGGAGAAGAAGAGGAATCTAAAGGCTAACACCTTTGCTCACGCCAGCCAATCCAAACCTAAATGCAAACAGAACCAACGGCAGGCAAGGGAGAAAGTGGCTGATCCTTCACCTGACAATAATTCTCTCATAAATACCTTGTTTACAAAATCATAACTAATTAAGTTATCAGTGATATAAGGAACCTTAATAAAGCAGCTGGCAATGACCCAATATCTTGTCGAACTATTGAACACATGTCACATGGATTTCTGTTTTACCCTTATTTTTCAACCAGTGTTGGACAACAGGGCCCATCCCGAAAGCCTGGAAAGAAGTGGTGGTGGTAGCCACGCCCATACCAGAGAAACCAAAGCACGACCCCAAAAGCCATAGTCCGATCTCCTGACTCCTCATTTGGAAAAGACCTTTGAATGACTGATCAAGAACAGGCTACAATACTTCTTTGAAAATAAAATATATTATATACCTCATTTTCAAGCAGGTTTAAACAATATGCATTCATCAAAACCTTTTGAAACAAAATAACCATGACAGTCACAGCTGGCCAGTCATACTGCCAGACACAACAACTGGACATGGGCATGTATCAGGGAGTGTCATTGCCCCTACACTTTTTTATATTATGTCACAAAATTTTAATAAAATACTGTTCAATAACTGCAATAAAACCGTGTATGCCAATGATATTGCTACATGGACTGAAGTGTGGAAAGGGGTAAGAGCAATCAATACAACGCTGAATACTGCCCTAAAAAAATCATCAAAAGAGTACTGACATGATCACCCTATACATGACCTTGAATGGTTTCTTTTCATCACCTGAAAAATCTGTGTGGATGTCTTTCAGCTGAAATAAGATGCCAAACCTGTATACTTCTGTCTATGATACTAAAACTTCTAAATCCACAAAAGTCAAATTCTTACAAGTGATATTAACACAGAAACTTACATGGAACGACCACACTGAATATCTGGTTAAAAAAAAACAACAACAAACAAACAAACAAAAAACCTCCTGTATTAAATGCATTAAGTGCAGATTTCAGGTAGTTTATTCCACAGAAGTCGCATACGGAAAGAAAAATATCTTACCATAACATCTGTTTAAAAAAAAAAAAAAAAAAAAAAAAAAAAAAAAAAAAAAAAAAAAAAAAAAAAAAAAAACTGTATTAGATTCATTAAGTGCAGATTTCAGGTAGTTTATTCCACAGAAGTTGCATACGGAATCGAAAATATCTTACCATAACATTTACACTCGCACTTTAAAATCCTAAAATAAATATCTTTTCTTCTGTTTCTTTTGTGTACTTTGAAAATCTGTCTTCTTAATTTTGTTTTAGTGCAAAATGACCGACCCCAGAATTTCTAACCTCAGAGAACTGCGCACGAAAGTGCACAACTGTGCGAATGCCCCGTGTTTAGGAGCCATTTTTATTCACACACTTTGATTCAAAAAAAGAAAAAGTAAAATGCACAAACAATACTTTACGCATATGTGTTTTAATTCACAAAACAAATGTGTCATACATCACGTCAAACCATCAAATGAACCTAAAGTTGTACATTAGTAAATTGACAGCCAACTGAATTTGCTTAGCAGTTAACATTTCTTTAGTTGCTTATACACATGGATGTATACAGTCATTTAAAAAAAAATGTACTTGTAAGCATTGTATATTTTACATTGTTGCCAAATGATAGAAAAACTATGCAAACTTTGAAATATGTGTGAAAAAAAAAAAATCTCCTGTATGTTATGTCATATTCACTTTGTAAAACAAGACTATCGCATAGCATTTAAGTTCTATAATGTACATTTGGAATATGCTGGTGATCTGTCTGACCAAAACAAACAAAAAAAACAAATACTTAAACAAAGGTGTGTAACATAAACAATAAACAACTTAAGCTTTTCATCCCATAAAATCAATATGGTGCATGTTGGGATAAAGCCCAGCAGGTATTAGGCATGCACTGACAAAGAAACCGACAGAAAATGTTCACTGCACTGTGTGCGAATGTTGGTCTTGTCCATGCCCTGTGATAAGGAAGCAGTGGGATACAAGTTGGAGATTGTAGTGTTGGATTGGTTTAGTTCTTGGCAAGCAATTGTGCATGCACGCTGTGCACAGGCACATGCGTGCGTGCGTGCGTGCATGCATGCGTGCGTGTGTCACTGGGATACTCTATAAAGAAGATTTACTAATTGATGAAAAACTAGGAAAGTTGGGTTGTGTGTGTGTGTGTGTGTGTGTGTGTGTGTGTGTGTGTGCGCGTGTGTGTGTGTGAACCCTCATCTTCATGAACCCATTTTTGTTTTGCTTAGATCCTCACTTATTTTTACAGTTGGAAACCTTTTTTAAAAACTAATGTAGACCAACTACAACAGTTGATTCCTAAAATAAAAATCAATGTTTTAAAAGTAGGATTTCTGAAAAGTCGACAGACAGAGAGACTCTCGAGACTCGAAAACTCAAGGAATTTATTGTGTTTTAAGCTTCAAGCCCATTCACAATTGGAAAAGGGAAGGTGGTGTGGGGGAAGGAAGGGGCGAGGGGGCAGAGAGAGAGGGGAGAGGAGAAGGGGGATGGAACAGAAATGAAAATCGATCAAATCAAATATACATGTCATGTACGGAAACAAAGCATTCTACACAACATGGAATCCATGTCATGGTTATTTGGCATAAAGTGTGAAAACACTAACTGTCTTTAAGATATAATGAGGTACAACTGCAATCGAGCTTTTTTTTTTTCAAGAGATCATTTTAAGAAGTGTCTACACAAGGATTCCTTTCCTCCCCGGCACTGACACATGCACTGCCACTGTCTTTCCTGTAGTCCCTGGACAAGGGACACATGCACTGCCACTGTCTTTCCTGCATTCCGTGGACAAGGGACACATGCACTGCCACTGGAGAACTGGGTGGGGATAGGGGGAGGGGGGTAGGGGGGGAGGGGCTGGCAGGCAACGTTAAGGAGAACAAATACTTTTGAAGAACAATCAACCTGAACAAATCAGCTCATGCAAACAACCAGTCAAAAAAAAAAAAAAAAAAAAAAAAAAAAAACCACCCAGAAAGGGATGTCAGTGAGCTGAACCACAAGAACCAGAGAGCGAGACAGACAGAGAGTGAGGGTCACACTGTGGCCCCATGGTCAGACAGGTTGAAGGGAGAGAGGCCAGAGAGAGGGGAAGAGCAGGAGAGAGAGAAGGGAGGTTATTGAAGAAAGGGGAGGCTGGAAACGAGGAGGAGCCCCGTTTTTTTCCGCGTCCTTGCGTGGCGTCCACACCCCTTTGCGGGCTCGTCCACAGGGATCACAGTGAACTTCCATCGCCCGCCAGAGTAGGACCCGTCCATGAAGACACTTCCGATGTCTCTACTGAACACGTCATCCAACATCAGCAACACCTGTGATGTCAGCGGGAGGAGGGTGACTGTGAGCCGTTGCTTCACCTTGTTCAGCATGAGCAGCAGCGTTCTGGGACAGGAACAAAGACCATGGAGGGGAGGATGCCACAGAGAGAGACGGAGGGGGAGGGAGAGTGGAAGAGAGAGAGAGAGGGGGAGGTGGAAGGGTGCAAGAGAGAGAGGGAGAGGGTGGGAGGGAGGGTGCAAGAGAGAGGGATTGAATGATTGATTGACTGACCTTTAATATGCAAGGATGAAGATTTTACGCCAAAGCCCATCCGTCCTTGTCATGCATAGATTATTTCTACGCATATCACTCATACTGACAATTCAACAGAGCACCACGGTAAGCTAATTCTACAATGACAAGCAGACTATTCATAAACATAATTATGACATGGTGGGTAGTCAAACAAACAAACAAGCGAACAAACAAACAAAAATACACAGAAAGGTCGGAGGAGAGGGGGAGAGAAAATGGTAGGTAGGGGGAGGAGAGAAGATGAGTAGGAGTGAGGATGAGTGATTTAATGGAGAAGGTTACATGTTTAGACGGTGTATTCAAAGTATGGTTTACAGAATGGACGTTAATGATTTTAATTAAATAATCAAATCAGTAAGACATAAATGTTTATGTAAATGTTTCTTGAAAGTTTTAAGGTATTTGTATTTCGTCAACTCTGTGGAAGTGAGTTCCAGATAATATGGTCCAGAGTAAGCTAGACTTGTCTGTATTGAGCAATGTGTGGGTAGGGGAGAAGGAACTCATATCAATATTAAAGTCTCCTAACAACAGAATATTTGAATTTTTGTGACAGATCTGATCCATCATTGTTCAAAATATTCATACCATTTGCATGTGGGAAAGATGGGTTTCTATATAAATTTCCGATTACTAATGGCAGTGATTTGGAGATTTTGATTTTAATCTAGATACATTCAACAGTACTAGTTTCAAGATCAGTTCCGCCAGAGAGAGAGAGAGAGGGGGGGAGGGGGGGGAGGGGGGAAAGAAACTGGCTTGAGAAAAAGAGATAGTGAGAAAGAGAGAGGCACACAGGCAGAAAGACACAGAGAGAGACAGAGACAGACAGAGAGCGAGACAGAGACAAAGACAATGACAGTCTGAGAAAGAGGCCAAAGAGAGAGGGGAGAGAGAGAGGGAAAGGGGGAAGAGAGATGGGATGGTTGGAGAAGAATGGGGAGGTCAGTAAGGAGAAAGAAAGGGCAGAAGGCAAGAAAGGAGGGGAAGGGTGAAGGGGCCCACTTGAGTTTTCCTGTCAAGCCAGTGAGTCACTACAGTCACAAGACATTATCACCACATAACATTCACCATCATCAAACGCCAGAAACTAGCAGAACTCCCCTTGTCAGATACGCGGGTGATACTGCCCTTCAAAAAGCTCTTCAATTTGGATTCTGTTGATTTTGACAAAATAAGTAAGTTCTGCTTGTAGAACAAAGAAGTTTGTCTTGATCTCAATGTTGCAAACATAAAAGTTTCTGAAACGACCAACCACCCACACCAAACATCATTAATAATGATGGACATGCTGTCGAAAGAGTGGACAAATGCCAATATCCAGGCATGGTGTGAAACAAGAAAGTGAGTTTCGGCAGAAATGGGGAAATCGCACGTTAAAAATGTCAATCAAGTATATCTGGTCCCCCAAAAAATGGAAAAGCAGTGGTGTCCATCAGAAGACATTGCAAACTTCTCACTGCTGTCGCTTTGAATTCTTGGTTTCAGTTTCACTAACATGCCGATATAGAAGTCTGAGTATGCAAAGTAAGCAACTTTTGAAAGACAGGCTGAATAAATGCAGTAAAGTGGTGGGTGAGAGGCAAGTTGTTACGCAAAATGGTGTTTGAGAAACGAAGTGTGCGAAAGGCCAGACGAATTGCAAGCGAGGGTAACCATATTCATATTTTAGCCAAGTAATGTAAACTATTACCAGGATGCCGTTTTTAGGACAACGAAGATTAAATCAAGGGCCTAGGAAATTTTCATTCCAAGATCAGTGTGTTTCTGAAATTCCTAAGTAATTTAACACCACTTTCTCCTTTTTGTCCTAGTATACATGCCAATGAGTGAGGGACTATGAATCAGTCTGTCACAGTGTGTGTGTGTGTGTGTGTGTGTGTGTGTGTGTGTGTGTAAGAGAAAGTGAGAGTGAGTGTGTGTGTATGTGTATGTGTGTGTGTGTGTGTAAGAGAGAGTGAGAAAGAGAGAGAGTGTGTGTGTGTATGTGAGAGATGAGAGAGAGAGAGTGTGTGTGTGCGTGTAAGAGAGCAAGAGTGTGTGTATGTGTGTGTGTGAGATAGTGAGCAAGAGAGAGAGAGACAGAGAGAGTGTGTGTGTGTGTGTGTGTGTGGGTGTGTGTGCTTGTGTGTGTGGGGTATATGGGATATGCGTAATTGAGGAGGGGGGGGGGGGAGTGTTGACTGTGTGTGCGTGCATGCACGCCCTTGTGTGTGTGTGTGTGTGTGTGTGTGTGTGTGTGCGCGCGCGCGCACGCGTGCATGTGTGTATGCACATGCATGTGCATGCGCGTGTGCTGTGTGTTTGTGTGTGCACATGTGTATGTGTCAGTATGTGCAAGAAGGGGTGGGTGGTGAGTTTACTGCAGCGGGAAGGGCAGAATAACTTCATCCATGTTAAGTATTTCATGGCTTTTATTTTCATTTTTTTTTATTTTATTCCTTATTGTAGTGTATAGGTACTATGATAATACATTGTGTAGATAAATCTTAATCCTTGGGCAACATCTTATTATCTTTATCTGATACACATTCATCATCTTTATCTGATATGTAACGTTTCTCATAGGTTTTATATATATTTGATATTCTGTCCACTATGTGTGTGTATGATAATCATTGCACCTGACGCAAGTTCATTTTTTTCTCTTTATTTTTTTTTTGAGAGAATCATTTTTTTTTACTTTCTTACCAGAAGTCAGTCAAAACTTTGCAAGAACTGTATCCGGTGTTATCTGAGTAAAATCAAAAGGAGAGACAGAAGAAAAGAGAGGGAAGGAAGGAGGAGGGAGGGGGAGGAGAGATGGGTGGCTGGGACGTAGAGGAGGTAGATTAACATGTTCATGTGTCCACAGGCATTTGCACACTGCTTTTGTGTGCATATGTGTCTGTAAGTGTGCTTGCACAAGCACATGTGTGTATGTGTGTCTGTATGCCCACGCCATTGCGCCAGTGATATCTCTTGTGCTCTCTCTCTTTTTTCAAATATCTCTCTCCTACTGCCCCCCCCCCCCCCCCCCCCCTCTACTCTGCCCCTCTCTATCGATCTGTCTTGCTTGCATATGCCTCACATACAATTTTGGCTCCTTATTAGGTATAAAGAAAAAAGCTGTGGACAGCAACGCAGTACCTGTTCCGGGTGCAGCTGGTAAGGGGGTGGGTGCGCTGGCCCTTGAACAGCTTGACGTCATACTTGGGAAACGATGACGCCGATGGCAGAGCTTTGTAAGCCCTCAGTTCCAGAAGTGTGCAGTTCAGCTGTCCTTTCACGATCGCCTGACTGACCATCGACCACACACACGCACAAACGCACATGCACATGTCTGCAAAGGAGTAGTATACATATATACACACAGCATACGTCTGCCTGTACGTTGGCCTTAACTACATGGACGGGGTGAAAGAGAGAGAGAGAGAGAGAGAGAGAGAGAGAGAGAGAGAGAGAGAGAGAGAGAGAGAGAGAGAAGAGAATGGAGTTCCTCTTGGGGATGGACTCAAGGTGTATTCTCCATTACAAATGTAGAGTAGTTTTTATATCAACAATCCCCTCCACCATCTCATGAACCAGTGGTGGAAGGAGCAACTTTCTGGTACTAGTCACCAAAAGAAAGACGCTTTTTCTCAGGACTGTTAAGGACACTCAAGAATGCCTCAAGGGTGATTTACCATAAGCTGATGTACTTGCAAGTGCTTATCCAATGAGTGATCAGCAGAATTAGAAATAGGGTCACACATGAAATGACATACAAACAATAAATACACTTACACAAGTTAACTGCAATTTCATGCACTAAAAAACTACTTCCATATTCAAGATTGAAATATACTGTAGTATCTAGGATTTTTCTAGACTCAATTGGACCTCACCCGGCTGGCCTGTTCTCATTTGATCTCGTCATGCGGACAGGTTTAACGATCTCATTAATCCAAGTTGGAGCGCAGTGGGTACACGAGGACTTAGCTGAAGAGGTGCACAGATCTTTTTCCGGTTTAATGACAACACCACCAGTAGGGCTAGGCCTGCTGGATACCGGGTTGTCCACTTGGCTTCGTGGTAGCCTTGATTCCTGTTCCAATGCCGGGCCAGTTCTTGTGAACATAACAGGTAACAGAACCTGTTGTGTAGATGAAAGGCTCGGATTCCAGCTCAACAAGTCCTCACACTTGCCCTCTGAACTTTCAGGAAAGAATGAAGTCTCAGCCAGCAGAACTGTGAGTAACATGAATGGATCACTGAAAAGTTTCTTTCTTTTTTTTTTTGTCAGCACTGTTGTTCATTCACTCATATCTTGAGTGGATTTTAACAAGTGGTATGAGAAAACAAGAAACTGTAAACAGTTGAAGGGAAATTATTCTTCCTAGAGGTCAAATACTCTGATTAATTAGGTATTGGAATGTTGTTTGTCATCGATTTTGAAGATGACCATGACTTCAATCTCTGATGCGAGATTGCTGAGTGTGGGTCTGCAGATGGCTGGTGAGGCCGATCTGGGCCCAGAAGGAATGCCCACATGTGGGACACATGTGGGTGGGTGCTACAGAGGAGGTGGAGGTAGCCCTAGCCTTGCGCGTGGCTCGCTTTCTCTCAGCTTCTGCTGTGCATCTCTCTCTGATGTACATGCACCCCTTGTGAGGCTACTGCACTAGGCTGGGCGGTCCAGGGCAAGCAACTCTCAGGTGTTGAGGTTAATGTCTAGGCCTTTGAGGGACACTTTGAGGCATTCCTTGAAACGTTTCTTATGTCCCCCAACTTTGCGCTTGCCCTGACTCAGTTCTCCATACAGCAGCTGTTTCGGCAGTCGACTATCTGGCATTCTGACGATGTGGCCAGCCAATCTGGCATGGGATTTCTGAAGGAGAGTGTAGATGCTGGGGATGCTGCCCTTTCCAGACCTCAGTGTCTGGGACTTTGTCCTGCCACTTGATGTGTAGGAGTCTGCGGAGACAGCTGAGGTGAAAATGGTAGAGCTGTTTGGCGTGTCTGCTGTAGACGAGATAAGATAATGTTGCTCATAGCCCAGCCGACCGCAAAGGGCCACATCAGGGCTTCTGCTGTAGACAGTCCAGGTCTCACTGGCATAGAGGAGAGTGGTTAGTACCACTGCATGGTAGACCTTCAGCTTGCTTGTAAGGCTTAGTCCTCTCCGCTCCCAGACATTTTCACAGAGTCTCCCAAACACAGAGATGGCTTTGGCAATCCTGTTCCTGACCTCTGCGTCAGTGTTCACAGCTCATGAGAATGTGCTGCCCAGATAGGTGAAGTTGTCAACTGCCTGTAAGTTCTGCCCCTTTATCGTAATGTGTGGTTCCTGGTAGGGTTTACGTGGTGCAGGCTGATACATCACTTTGGTCTTTTTGGTGCTGATAGTGACTGAAGCTGTTGCAGGCTCATGAGAGGCAGTCCATTTCATGCTGCATCATCTGCTCTGTGTTGGCACTGAGAGCGTAGTCATCAGCAAACAAGAAGTCCCTGATGACAGTCTCTTTCACCTTTGTAACAGTATGCAGTCGCCTGAGGTTGAACAGCCTACCGTCAGTTCTGTATCTGACGTGTATATTACCCTGGCAGTCACAGAAGGCATCAGTCAGCATGGTGGAGAAGACCATGCTGAAGACTGTAGGGGTGAGAAGGCAGCCTTGCTTTACGCCGTTGGTCACTGGAAAGGCTTCTGTCTCATCTCCGTCATCCAGTTGTACTTTCACCATCATGCCAGTGTGGAACTGTCAGACGATTGTAATGAACCTGCTGGGAAGCCAAATTTTTCCATGATCTTCCACAAACCATCTCTGCTGACCGTATTGAAGGCCTTGGTCAGATTGACAAAGGTCACGAACAGATCATTCTGCTGCTTTTGGCAGGTACTGGAATACACTTAGTCCAAACACACATGTTAAATAGAGTCATCTGCTACAAAAGCGGTCAGACATTCAACAGAGTTCATCATCTTACCACAGTTTACCAAGTATGGCATAAAGTTATCCTGTAACAATACAAACGATAAACGCAAGCAACACATGGTCTCAAGACTTAGAAACTAGATTCCACTAACTTTTCTTCTGGTTCAATCACAGAAACTTGACCCAGAATCCTAGAGCAGGACAGACAAACATCCCCCACCCCCCCTTAGCATACACCAGTGTTCAGTCATAACCACTGAGGACTGTTATCAGTTTATGGCCTCTGGTGGGTCTGTGAATTTGGGAGACTTGATCTCTCCTGTCACTGGTTCAAGCTAACCATTATGATTCTGATGTCTGATCGACAGGTTGTCAGAGGAACCTGACATCCAATGCAAATTACTATGAAAGGGGAGCCGAGTTGTCCAGTTTGGAGACACAGACTTACCAACACGTACAGAGTGACACATATAGTTTGGATCAAACATGACAATCTCCCAGATCTTGTCAGTCTTCAGCCTTTGATGCTGCTGCATGAAGTTTCGTGATCTGCCAAGTGTGTGACACAGGAAGACATGCAAGCCAACGAAACATCTGACCATTTCAGTGGAAACACACAACAAACTGATAAGATGGAGAAGAGAGCATGGCAACAATGTATGATGTGCCACAAGGCTGAGTGGGGAACAAAAGGCGGGCGGGTGACCTCGGCTTGTTATGATCTATGCTTATGACAGTAAAAATTCCTACAATGCTGCCATCCTGTTCATATGCAGCGTGTTTCTGAAGCAAAATCTGAATGTCTGATCATTACTGTTCTGATCATTACTGTTGGCATCGAACAAAGACAGACTGACAGACCTAGGAAAGAGATAGAGGAAAAGGAGAGGAGAGGGTGTCAATGACATAAAACTGATAACACTAAGGAACGTGGGTGAGAGACAGAGAGAGAGAGAGAGAGAGAGAGACAGACAGACAAACAGACAGAGAAAGAGGAGAGGAAAAGTGGGGAGTGGATGTGTTGGGTATGTCAACTCTGGAGAGAAGTGAGAGACAGACTGACAGACAGTGACAGTGACTGAGAGAGAGGCAGGCAGGCAGACAGACAGACAGACAGACAGACAGAGACAGACAGACAGACAAAGAGGGGAAATGTGGGGAGTTGGATAGTGTTGGGTATGTCAACTTGTGAGAGAGAGAGACAGATAGACAGAGACAGACAGACAGAAAGAGAGAGGGAGAGAGAGACAGAGACAGACGCAGAAACAGACAGACAGAAACACAGATAGAGACAGACAGACAGATGAATGGAGCCATACATCACCATCGCACAGACAGAGGCGCGCACACACATGCACACACGCATGCACGCAGGCATGCATGCATGCATGCACACAGAAAGACACAGAGAGTGAGATAAAGAGAACCAACACAACAAACAGCTCAACAGATAGGTTGAGACACAGATACATTGTCAAGGACAAACACAGACAAAAAGAACCCAGAGAAACCAAAAGAGAGACACATAGGACAGCCACTAGCTGTTATTCATTTCTCTGTATGTTCTTCTCCTTTTCTTTTCCTGTTGTCTCTTCTTCCTCGTCCCCCCCCCCCCCCCCCCCCCCTTACCACACCCCTTCTCCTTGAAGTGTTTAGGCACTGACTACTGTCAGACTCTTCATTCTGGCTGACTGATACACAGCCACATCCAGGATGGTTCATAGCGGCCCCAACACCAGCGCTCCATATGAAGCATTTTATTTTTGTCTTCATGAGGCAAGGAGACATGCTACTCCTGCAAAAGACATCAAGGTCAGGTTCAGTAGCGCTTATTCTGATTCAGTATATGCCGGACACCACCACAACAGAGGAGACACACTACTGCCGCAAAGCCATTTAAGTGGAGTTTACTGTACGCCTATACTGGTCCAATATGTGCGGGACACTGACACAACAGA
Organism: Conus betulinus; assembly: GCA_016801955.1. Taxonomy (NCBI): domain Eukaryota; kingdom Metazoa; phylum Mollusca; class Gastropoda; order Neogastropoda; family Conidae; genus Conus; species Conus betulinus. The sequence continues at coordinate 115,680 of JADBJO010003465.1, read as the reverse complement.
GGAGACACACTATTGCTGCAAAGTCATTTCGGTGGAGTTCAGTAATGCCTATTCTGGTCCAATGTGTGCGGGACACCAACACAACAGAGGAAACACGGCATGTACTGCTGCAAAGGCCTTTAGGTGAGGTTCAGTAGTGCCTGTTCTGATCCAACATATGTGGGACAACATCTGCACCATCCTCATCTGATGACAATAACTGCTCAGTTGTGGAGCCAGCATACGTGAAAGTCACCTTCAAGGGCGCCACCATGTCTGCACAATGACGGTCTTCATGAACTTGTTATATAATACCTTAACTTGGCCAGAAACTCCCCCCCCAGGACACGCATGCAGAGCAGGCATCAGAACTGTGGTCATCACCACAGGAGCATCATATAAAGAGCCAAAGAACTTTTGACACTTTTATGATGAAGAAGAGGATGCTGTCGTTTGTTCCATTCCACTAAGGGGACACAACATGACAAGACTGTTGTGTGCGCTCCCTTTCACAATTTGTCCTGACAGTCAACCAGGCCTGAAAGGTGCAACCACGTGCTGTGATGTTCTGGAAATTTGAGCAACACTCTGAGGCATGTACCCTCTAAAAGTCAACTGTGTTTTCGCAGTCCTCCCATCTGAATCTACAGCATACTGATTGTCAAGTTGGAACCAGCCCAGGCTGCATATACCCCAATATATATCAAAGCCTCTGATGGGATTGAGAACCTCCTCCTTCCCCTCACCAAGCCCACAGTGCTACATCCTACATCACAGCAGATGATGTATCACCTGTTTTTGAGGTGGAAGATGATGGTCGGCTGGATGTTGTTCACAGTGACCTGCAGGATAATCTGCACCAGGGTGGAATTGGTAGGATCCAATGGCATATCCCTGGCATATTGGTTGTTGTTTGTGCTTGTCTGAGTGGCTAGCTCTGTCTGCACACCTGTCATTCAGCCCAGTTATAATCTGTGTAGTTGAGAGATTATGCGATTAGCATCCTGTTAATTTTTTTTTGTTGTTTTGTTTAAGATAGAATTACATCAGCTTAGCACAAAACACGGCCATAAATGAATGCATGAGATGCAGCATTAGTATTTTTCATGTGGAATGTTTTCTGCTGATTATAATAGAAATGTTTTCTTTTTGTTTTTACAAATGTAGAAAATTATTGGTAAGACTCTGCCGAAAAACTGAGACTAACGAATCACAAGACAAAATACTATGCATTTCAACCTCTTAGGTCTTCTTCAGGCAAAATACACAACTCTCTGGACAACGAAAATGAACTTATCTTTATCCAGTTTGGTGCAAGATGGGCGTTCTTTGATTTTAATAAAACCGGTGTTAGATAAATGAAACAAACTGCAGCGTTACCGGAACATGACAAAAAAGCGGAAGAGCACACAAAACAAAGTGTGAAGTAACGCAGGTCTTTACGTCTCTTCCTTCTTTTCCCTCACCCCCCACCCCCCTTCCCCTCTCGCCCCCTCCTCACCCCCCCCCCGTTTTTTGTTGTCATTGGGAGTGTTGTTAGCGCCTCTCATCATGACCTCATATCTATCTTTTGTGTTAATGCTCTTATTTTTTGACTTTTTCTGTTGCGCCACCATAGAACCACCTACCTCCCTATTCTACACCCAAATGTTTTAATGTATGCCTTGTTTGTATATTTACTCATTTACTCTCCATTGTAACCCCCCCCCCCCCCCCCCCCCATTTTTCAAAATTTTTTTTTATTGGTATGTGTGTGTTTGTGTGGTGTGTGTGCGTATTGGTATGTATGTATGTGCGTGTATTTGTGCGCGTGCACTTGTGCGCGCATGTGTTGTATGTATGTGTGTGTGTGTGTGTGTGTGTGTGTGTATGTGTGTGTGTTTGCGTGTGTGTGGTTGTGCCCGCGCGCAAGAGCTTTTTCGGGGGGGTGGGGGTGGGGAGCCCTGCAGCTCCTAGCTGCATCTGGCTAGGGTTTTTTTTTCAGGGTTCTCCCGTTTTCCCTCTCACCCCTTTGGTGCTTGGGTGGGGCAACCTACCCAAGGGTCAGACTTGGGTCTGCTGTGATGTAGGCGGCTGACCCCCCCCCCCCCCCCCCCCCCCCCCCCCCCCCCCCCCCCCCCCCCCCCCCCATCCCTTGTCGTTTACAATGTTTTTTGGTGCATATTGTATTTCATTTATTGTGTTTTCTCTTGTTCATTTCATTCATATGCAACACACCCACTACACACAATCACACCCTCCCCCCCTCTCACTCTCCTTCCCCTCCCTGTCCTCTTCTCTCTCTCACTCTCCACTCTTCCTCTACTTCCATCTCTCTCTCTCTCTCTCTCCCCCCCCCCCCCCCCCCCCCCCCCTTTCTCTCTCTCTCTCTCTCTCTCTCTCTTTTTTTCCTCCTCCTCACTTAACTCTACCCTCTTTCCTCGTGCCATATTCCTCAAACTCAACTCACCCTCTCTCCCACTGTCCCTCTGTCAACTTCATTCACCACTTTGGCTTCACAAGGAGAGTATTGTGCATGTTAATGTCTGTACTGTGTTTATTGTTTTGTTGCTGAGGAAGGCTTATTGCCGAAAATTTCTTGTCTTGTTTTGTGTTGTGCATTAAAACTGTGTTACTTCACACTTTGTTTTGTGTGCTCTTCTTCCACTTTTTTCAGGTGTTAGATATTCAATGTTTCAAAGGTGAAAAAAAGGAAGAAAAAGCTGAGGACCAGCCGCTGTGGCGAAGTGGTTAGCGTTGAGGACTCCCGGCTGGGAGGTCATGGGTTCGAATCCCATCAGAAGTCATGTGGGTTTTTTCTGCCCCGACTGGCTCCTACCCAGAGTTGAGTTTGCTGCTGACTCAGTTGGAAAGACTGGGACCACACAGTCGAGTTTCATCCACTTAAATGGATGCGTTTCTGAGAGTGCTGCTTAAAATTTCCTGACCAACACTGCAGGTGCCTGTATCTCTCGGGCCTGGTTGACGCCAGGATATATTATGAAAGGAAGCGTAGAGTACAGCCCTGTCATGCAGTCTCAGACCGAAATGGAAATCCGTAGCATCATCTTACTCATCCTCATTCTCATCGATCAGCATAAAAAAAAAGTCTCAAATTCTGTGGCCCTTCATGCTCTGCTCTCATGGTGTCTTCAATTTCGATGTCTTCTCCACGTCTGTGGCCTTGGTTGGTTCCGTCAGGGTCACCAGTATCGGCAAGTCCACGGGGGCTGTCGTTGGACGGACGTGGTGGCGCCCTCCGGAGGGAAAGCTCACTCATGCCGGCTCCGCAACTAAGCATTTATTGTCATCAGTAGGGGGCTTAGTAGGTGGTGTCCTGCGTATGTTGATCAGAACAGGCGCCACTGAACACCACCGAAGTGGCTCGGCAGCAGTGCAGTGTCTCCTCCGGTGGGTTGCCTCTTGACGACTTGACACTGACTGCTCCCTGTGGATTGCCAGTGCCGGGGCCGAGGTGGCTGTGGATGATGGGGTGTCGGAATGAGCGGTGTGGGTGCACTGCCTCTGAGGTGGCGCAGAGGTTGGGACAGCAAAAAAAAAAAGCAGAGGCATCTTCCATTTTCTTCTACTTCTTTTTTTTTTTTCAACTCATAAAAAGGATTATACTGTGATAGTTTTTATCATCATCATAGCCCAGCCAACCACACGTGGTCTTTCCAGGGCTGTCAAACACTCATACGAGAAACAAGGCGCATCATGAAAAAAGGTACCATCCAGACTTAAGGTTACATTTTGAAGAAAAACAAACAATCACAACAAAAAAAGTTTATCAAATCATAGTTAAACTGGCAACACACTAAAGGTGGACAAGTCTAGACTGTGTTGAGAGCACCAACCATACTGCTTGATATCTTGATTACAGATTTTTAGCAAAATATTTTTATCAATGAGAAATTCTAAATGTGACATAAAAAAATACATTAAAAAAAAACCCACACAGGCAGACAAGATACTGCAGAGTGGACAGCTTGTGTCCACCCGAGACAGTGTGTACACTTTTCACGACCAAGGCTCCAGTTTACCACACAAAAAAAGCTGACTTGACATCAGTGTAAAAGAATTTTCTGAACAAAGGCAGGAGATTGGCCCACAAAGGTGGAAAAACAGTTGACAACCTTAAAGAAAGATGAATGCAGTAAAAGAAAATCAAAGAGAATTGCAGAAAAGTTACCAGCTCAGAACCTTCACTTCGTAGAAGGAGTTCTCTGCACTAAAGGGGAAAAAAAAAGTCCTCAGCATCCCCACAGGGAGACTAGCAAAGAGACTGACTACACCTTGGTAATACATCAGGAGTTCAAAAGTTAAGGTGGGCCACACTGGATCAAGGTGATCTAGCACATCACAACCAGCCAATTCTGGTGGTCAAGGCATTTATCTTGACCTCTGACCTTTGACATAGGTAGTATTCAGTTATAAACCTTCATACCTGTGTTTCTTTACCCCCTGATGGTTCCGTGCTTTATACATTTCCATTTGATTTGCGCTTCAGTAAAATTTTTGGACAGTCGTGAAGATGATATGACATCCCCATCTCTTCTCCAACCACCCAACCCTCTTTAATCGGCAGCTGCTGAGAGTGACAATTACAGACATTTTCTGGACCTGAAGGAGTTCCTGTTTATGGTGAATAGAGAAAAATGTGGTGGCATATTATCAAAGAGTAACTATCTTCCCAACCTCTGACCCTAATGGGCAACACAATATTGGCAGTACATAATTGAAGAATAATTGCCTTCCCAACGTCTAACCCTCACGGGCAACACAATAGTGGTAATACATAGTCGAAGAATAATTACCTTCCCAACCTCTAACCCTCACAGGCAACACTATAGTGGTGATACATAATCAAAGAATGATTACCTTTCAGCCTCAAGCCCCTACCAACAACAACATAGCAGCTGTACATAATCCATGAATGATTTCCTTTCCACCTCTACGCTGTACATAATCCATGAATGATTTCCTTTCCAACCTCTAGGCTGTACATAATCCATGAATGATTTCCTTTCCAACCTCTAGGCTGTAAATAATCCATGAATGATTTCTTTTCCAAACTCTAGGCTGTAAATAATCCATGAATGATTTCCTTTCCAACCTCTAGGCTGTAAATAATCCATGAATGATTTCTTTCCAACTTCTAGGCTGTAAATAATCCATGAATGATTTCCTTTCCAACCTCTAGGCTGTAAATAATCCATGAATGATTTCCTTTCCAAACCTCTAGGCTGTAAATAATCCATGAATGATTTCCTTTCCAACCTCTAGGCTGTAAATATCCATGAATGATTTCCTTTCCAACCTCTAGGCTGTACATAATCCATGAATGATTTCCTTTCCAACCTCTAGGCTGTAAATAATCCATGAATGATTTCCTTTCCAACCTCTAGGCTGTACATAATCCATGAATGATTCCCTTTCCAAACTCTAGGCTGTAAATAATCCATGAATGATTTCTTTCCAAACTCTAGGCTGTAAATAACCCATGAATGATTTCCTTTCCAAACCTCTAGGCTGTAAATAATCCTGATTATTTCCTTCCAACCTCTAGGCTGTAAATAATCATGAATGATTTCCTTTCCAACCTCTAAGCTGTAAATATCCATGAATGATTTCCTTTCCAACCTCTAGGCTGTAAATAATCCATGAACGATTTCCTTTCCAACCCTAAGGCTGTAAATAATCCATGAACGATTTCTTTTCCAACTTCTATGCTGTAAATAATCCATGAATGATTTCCTTTCCAACCTCTAGGCTGTAAATAATCCATGAATGATTTCCTTTCCAACCTCTAGGCTGTAAATAATCCATGAATGATTTCCTTTCCAACCTCTAGTCCACTGACAATCATATAGTGGTAGTGTATTATCAAAGAATGGTTACCTCTCCAACCTTTAGCTTCCTGGACAACGATACAGTGGTGGAACATCATCAAAAAATGATTTCTCTTCCCAACCTTCAGCCTCATGGACAACACAATAGTGGTGGTACATCATCAAAGAATGGTTACCTTCCCAACCTCCAGTCCTCATGGATGACATAATAGTGCCTGGAAATAATCAAAGAACGATTTCCAACCCCTAGTCCTCACGGACAACATTTATCTTGTTTGTAATGAAAATAAGGTGGATTTTACATGGAAAGGAGCTGAAAGATTAGTTTATTTAAAATTTGTTTTCATATCTGCGTTGCCTGCATTCATATTGCTTAACTTATGTGTCAGCCGACCCCGCTTAAGACCACTTTACATGTGTCGACGAACTTTGCGCCTTACCTACTGATGAGAGCCGGCTGTCCTGATCAGAGACAGCTTTAACGGTGACGTTCCAGTTGACGACGGAGTCTCTGGATTGCAGAGAAAGATGGGTGACGTTGGTAGAGAAGGCATGCTCCATCGTGAACGATGCTTGAAATACGAGTGGCATCAGCATCACTGTCAGCCGTCTCTCTGTTTTGTTCAGCATCACCCTCAGATACCTGGACAGGAGGACACCAAGATCAAGGGGCTGAAGAGCTGTTTGGTTGTCACTGTCAGCCATTTCTGTTTCTTTGGAAACATAGGTCTTGGTCTGCATCATTAGGGCTTGATCAGTGCGTCCTTGTACAAAGCAGAATGCAACAATGCTGCAGTCTTTATGAAAAATGTAAGAATCTTACGATTTTTGTCCACAAAAATATTGTTTAATTTTCTACCGCGTAATCTACAAAATACTAACTATGTATGCACGTGTGTGTGTGTGTGCGTGTGTGTGTGTGTGTGTGTGTGCACGTGCATGCATGCGTGTGTGTGTGCGTGCGTGTGTGTGTGCATGCATGTGTGTGGTTTGCTCACTAGAAATGAGACACATCATTACATTCTAAAGGAGGAGGCTGCATCAGCATTGTTCAGTGCAGACACCTAGTTATTTTTTCTTTTTAATGTTCAGGAGCGTTACTTTTTTTTCCTCTTTAACGCTCAGGAGTATTAGATTTTTCTTTTTAGTGCTCAGGAGCATTAGTTGTTGTTTTTAATGCTTAGGAGCATTAGTTTTTTTTTTTTTTTAATGCTCAGGAACATTTTTTTTTTTTTTTTAACTGCTCAGGAGCATTACTTTTTTTTCTTTTTAATGCTCAGGAGCATTGTTTTTTTTAATGCCCAGAAGCATTAGTTTCTTTCTTTTTAATGCTCAGGAACATTAGGGTTTTTTTTTTTTTTTTTAATGCTTAGGAGCATTAGTTGTTTTTTTTCAATGCTCAGGGGCATTAGTTTTTTCCTTTTTAATGCTCAGGTGCAGTGTACTTTTGTACCATTCATTGATACTGTGGTTGAGAGCCTCAGGAGAAAAACAAATTAATAAGAGAAGACTGCCCCAATTGGGCCATAAACTTAAAACATCTGCCAATAAGGTTTTTGTATCCAAGTCCACAGCAAATTGTGAAACAGAATTACTGAATAATCTTGTTCTAAATCATGTCACCAAAGAGTTTCAACAGGTGAAAATAGTACAATTTATCCATCAACAGCAAAAACATTTTAGTCTCAAGAGCCCATTGGATTCACAGGTTATCAGCCAATAAAAATAAAAGAAAGCTGCGGTCTTGATAAAGAAACATAACTGTTATATCGTTTGTCTATCCAGGATGAAAAAAAAAAAAAGAAATTTTTAGAAATATGAAACAACTATTACAATTTCATGCATTACGTACAAAAACTTTTTTTTTTTTTTTTTTTTTTTTTGCTGTCCAAACCTCTGCGCCACCTCAGAGGCAGTGCACCCACGCCACTCATTCCGACACCCCGTCCACAGCCACAGCCCGGTCGGCCCCGCCACAGCCCCGGCGGCCGGCAATCCACAGGGAGCAGTCAATGTCAAGTATTACGTACAAAAACTTGAACAACAATTACATTTTTCATCCAAACTGCTGCATTGTTACATTTTGTGTGTGGAGATTGTTATATCATCACATTTTACGTGACATCAATGTCTTGTGTATGTCATAACAGTTATCACTGAACACCAGCCAAGAGACTTGGCAGAAGAGTAGCGTCTGGATGACCTTAAGATGACAAACACCAGATGGTACCTCAGTCCTGGTAGACTCCTGGCTGCAAGACTTCCACACAACTCACCTGCATGCAGCCATGCATGGGAAAGCCAGAACAATCAGCGGCCCTGTGAAAACGATCTCTGGGAGGATGCAGAATGATCAGGCATGACTGTCAAACCTTGTGAGCAAGCAGAAATCATCTGAAAAATGAGTCTCATTATAAGATCTGAAAAAAAAAAAAAGAACAAACAGGAATAATCTGTAAAGACACAACGAACATATGCAAATTCATGGATGTGGGTGCAGGCATGCACATCACACACACACACACACACACACACACACACACACACACACACACACACACACACACACACACACGTACACACACTGATAGAATTATAACTGAACAAAGACTAAATGAAAAAGGCTGAAATATGCTTATGTAAGCAGTGGTAATCTCATGCTAAGATCACTTCACGGATATATGTACACATCGTGCCTGTGTGTGTGTGTGTGTGTGTGTGTGTGTGTGTGTGTGTGTGTGTGTGTGTGTGTGTGTGTGTGTGTGTGTGTGTGCACGCGCATGTATGCGTAAATGCAGTCCATGCATGTGTGCATGCATGTTTGTGTGTGTGTATGTGTGCATGTGTGAATATACATTCCTATCCTAGTCAATGATCCTCTCCACAAGGTTCTCACGAGGTTTTAATCCTGACAACTGAAATATTGAAGTAAAAACAAAGTGACGCAAATTGAAATCATTCACTTTTCATCATGTCAAAGGCAGTCCAAGAGTCTGGGGTAGCCTAACGAAGAAGTGGGCATTTTGAGACTTGACTATCTTTTCCCTCTATAGCTATGAACTTTGGCCAGTTTAGCAACACTCCAGTTGTCTGTCCTTACAAGTTGTTCCACAGTGACTTAAGTGTGATTCAAAGTCAAAACCTCGTAAGCTGTGTGTGCATGTGTGTGTGTGTGTGTGTGTGTGTGTGTGTGAGAGAGAGAGACTTCATATTTTAATGACACAGAGAGAAAGAGAGAGACAGAGACAGAGAGATCTGACAGAGAGAGAGGTGTCTAACCTCTTCTGTGTACAGCTGGAGCAGAGGGCATCATGGAGGTCGTCAACCTCCTTGTCCTGCACTACCTGGGAATAGTCGATCTGATTTTCCCTGTGAGGGTCACTAAGGTACAGCCGGGCATTAAGACCACTGCTGGTCAGTCGACTGCTCACCACAGCTTCACTGTCAAGAGACAAGACTCATTTTGTTGTTTGACGGTAAGGTCATGATGCTTACAGCCCAGTCAATCGCAAAGGGCCATATCAGGGCTGTCAGCGCTTTCAAGTTAACTGATACATATCTATAATTTTTTAAAAAATTTTAATCACACAACCCTTTAAAATACACCTTCTGAAAACACACCGGAAACTTTGTTAAAAAACCTTTCTTCTGTAAAATCTTAGACCAAAGAAAAACTTTGAGCTCTTTCAGAAATGACAAAAAAAATCACACATCAGGTGGGGACATCTCTGAACAAGGTTTTCATGGAGTCTGCTGTAAAATGTTTATGTCATTAGACAATGATTGCTTAGTGAGTTAGTCGTAAACCAGAGCACGCATCTTATGTAACAAGCACAATAACACTGTTGCGCCTGCTCTTGAAATCAACCTGGCTACCAAGGATGACGTCCTCTGGCCCCCCGCGTGTCATGTTCGTGGTGAGTAACTTCACCCCCTACATAACTGACACACCACACAAACACCTGGACTACAACTGGATACATTCTCCGGGTTTCTTCGACTGTGAATGAACTAAGGATTGGGGGAGATCTCTGTCAGCACTGGCCTCAAGCATCCAGTCTTTGTCTCCACTAGGTGAGGACCTTCCCTCTTTCTTGGCAGGTCTCATGCATGACATCCTCAGGTACATCTCAGGATGGACAAAGGCGCACGATGGACTTGAGATTCATAACACTGTGCAAAGCATATGCAATACCAAACAATTCATTAGACTACAACCCTGTTGTGACCTCTGTGGTCATTATGGATACAACAATATAAATGAAAACAATAAACCACAACAAAAAAAAAAAAAACCAACAGGAAGTCAACTTGCTGTGTAGAACAGTTCTTGACTGAGTTACAAACAAAGAAGAAGTGAAGCACTTCAACTTAGTTCAAGGATGTCAAGTTCATTCTGAACAAGGGCAGCAGTTCAACAAAGGAGGAGAAGATAAGGACCGGAATGCCTATGTCTTGCCATGACAAAACTCAAACTAAAGACGTGGGGAAGATCAGCTCCATCAGCTTTCCAGAGGAGGTCAACCTCTACGAGCCACTGGGGGCATGCGCATCCTTCTTCATGGATGCCACAGCTTGACACTGGCAGCCCATCAGACAAGATGCTGGTGGTCTCCACACATTTCAGTCAAAATGATTGCAGCGCAGTTCACACATACACACACGCTCATTACAGTCAAATGTACTTCAGCGCAGACAAGACAACTGCTATGTACTTTACTGTACTGAGTTGACACGACTGACGATCAACTTGCACACACACACACATTGCAGTCAAAATTACTTCAGTGCAGTTCACACACACACACACACACACACACACACACACTTTAGTCAAAATTACCTCAGCACAGTTAACACATTAACTCACACATCTACTCTCTCTCTCTCTCACACACACACACACAGTGACACACACACATTTGCAAGCGCACTCTCTCACACACACACACACACACACACACACATACACACACGCATGCATACACAAACAAACACACATATTACAGTCAAAATTACTGGAGTGCAGTTCACACACACACACACACACACACATGCATACACACAACACACACACACATACACACAGTCAAAATTACTGAGTGCAGTTCACACACACACACACACACACACACACACACACACACACACACACACACACACACACACACACACATAACAGTCAAACAAACATACAGGTACGTGGTACTTTACTGTACTGACTTGACCAACCGACGACAAACTTACTGAAGATTTATCAGAGTAAAGCTGACAGGGTTTGAGCTGCACGTGTTAAAGGAAATGTCAATCTGCATGGCTGTGCCGACTGGGTTGTCCAGCCTGAACTCTTTCCCATTGTATCTTGTCTGAATCACTGTCGCCACTGCCACTATCATCGTTGCTGATGCTGAAAGATGAGACAAGGTAAGACAAAACTGAACAGTTGGTATATATATTCATTATCTCTCCATTTCTCTGTTAGTGCTACTGTCTTCTTCTTCAAATTCAATTTCATTCTCATAAAGGACTTTGCAGTCAGCGGTGCTTTGAACAATATTGATCACCACCATCATTATCCTCATCTCTTTTTTTTTTTCTTCTTCTTCTCTCTCCCTCTCTATTCCTGTTACTCTTTCTCTCTCCCCTTGTCTCTGTTTACACCCATTCTCTCTCTCTCTCTCTCTCATTTCTGGCTTCATGTTTTTCTTTTTCTCTTATGTGACTGCTTATATGCGATCTCCCATCTGCCACATATATTATATATATATATATATATATATATATATATTTGTTTTTTTTTTCTTTTCTTTTCCTTGCCTCTTCTCTTGTTTCTTTTATGTTTCAATGTTATTGCATGGTGGGTTTTTTTTAATTCTGACAGGATACTGACCACTATCTCCTTTTGTTTTTGTGGTCATCGCACTGAGGTTTCTTTCATACAAAGACAAGTGACACAAGGGAATGGTCAATTTACTTTCTAAAGCTGTCAGGATATATAATCACCCTTATGTTTCTCCCCACACAACAATAGGAGGATCACCAAACTGTCTTTCACCGCACCAATTTTCTGCTAACCTCCGTATGTTATCTCCATACTGAGAGGATGATTACAGAAGATTTTATCTTTCCATGCTGATGGAGAGGATCACATACTTGCTTTCCATGCTGATAGGAGAATCCCCCCCCACCCCCCCAACCCCACTCCATATGCTGTTTCCATATTGAAAAGACGATCACTGAATTCTTTTTCCATAGTGCCAGGAAAGCCCCCATACTTTCTATGCTATCAGGGAAACTGCCATGCTACCTCCATACTAAGAGGAGACTCACCATGTTATTGTTCCATGCTGGAAGGAGCAGAACCACCTAAATTTTGTCCATGCTCACATGGAAATCGTCACATGTTATTTCCAGGCTGACGGGAGAATCACTATACTTTCTTTACATGCTGACAGTAAGAGAATCTTTCCTCCCGTGTTTACAGGACTGAGAATCACCATGTTTCCCTTCCCATGCTGTCAGTGTATTATTGTCTTTTCCGTCTCTACTGATTGGAGAATTACTTTATTTTCTTCCCATACTGAACAGTCACTATACTTTCTATGCTGATACTTCGGAGAATCGGTGTATTTTCTCTCCATGCAGACAGGAGAACACCTGAGTTTCTTTAGACAATGAGGGGAAAATCACCATACTTCCTTTCTAGGCTGATAGAAGAATAACCATGTCACATCCATGCTGACAGAAGAATTACCTGAGTTTCCTTACACAATAACAGGAGAATCACCATACTCTCTGTGCTGCTGAGACAATCACCATGTTACATCCATGCTGACAGGAGAATCACCTGAGTTTTTCCTTTCCTTACACAATAACAGGAGAATCACCATACTTTCTGTGCTGCCAAGATAATCACCATGTTACACATCCATGCTGACAGGAGAATCACCTGAGTTTCTTTACACAATAACAGGAGAATCACCATACTTTCTGTGCTGCTGAGTAATCACCATGTTACATCCATGCTGACAGGAGAATCACCTGAGTTTCCTTACACAATAACAGGAGAATCACCATACTTTCTTCCTACGCTGATGGGACAATAACCATGTTACACCCATGCTGACAAGAGAATCAGTTTATGCTAATTTCAATACTGACATGACTGTTACCATATTTTCTCACCTTGCTAATAGCGTGATTACTGCATGTTATTTCTGTGCTGACTGGAGAATCATCATGCTGACAAAGGATTACATTAAGTCATTTCAATGGGGAGAGAACAGTCAACATGATTTTGTTCAATGCCGACAGAAAAATCGCCACAATTTCTTACCATAGTCTGCACGCTCACCCCCATCTCTTCTGCGTTGGCAGGAAAAATGCCCACATCTTGTTCGCTGATATGAAAATTATTCTTCTTTTTCTGAACAGAAAGGAGAATTGCAAGCTTTCCTTTCCATACTGATAGGAAAAGCATTTCCATTCTGTTCGGACTGGAAAATTGGAATATTTTCTCCCCATGCTGGATAATCGCCCTTTTTTTCAAGTTGTGAGGAACATCACTGTTTTTCCCTTTCCATGCGGACATGAGAAAATCACTATCTTTGTCCATGTTGTCAATGTTAAGAGAGTTGCAATATATGTGATACATCAATATCAACAGTATCTCAGTGTGGGGTGTAAGTTCATGCAGAATATTGTATTGTTGTGGCCGATTTCTTCCAAAGCCAAAATCAGTTTTTGTTGTCACAACATAGAACTCATCTTTATTTTGGTTGGATAGGTTCTTTTTGCAGCACCCCCCCCCCCCCACCCACACACACACACACACACACACTCTCTCTCTCTCTCTCACTGTGTGTGTGTGTGTGTGTGTGTGTGTGTGTGTGTGTGTGTGTGTGTGTGTGTGATGTGTGTGTTGTCTGTGGGGTGAATTGGTGGGGTGGGTTGGAGAGTTGTTTCAGGCCTGAATCTGGAAAAAAAAAAAAAATCTGAAAGCGCATTGTTGACAATGTATCCCAGTAGTACATTGCTGTTGCCTCCTACCCTCCCCTTCCTCCTCCCCTCCACCCGTTTCTCTTCTCCTCCTTGCAGTGTTTTAGCCCAAGTATACCTCCTTTCGCAAAAGAGAATAAGTTCCGTTTCCACTCTCAACCCCATCCAATTTGTTTTTCAAGTGTACCATCTCAATTGAACAAGGACTAACGGATAAGCTACCCCCTGCCCTCAACCCCTCCTCCACTTCCCCTTCTCCTTCCCACCAACCACTCCTGCAGATATCTGAAATCCATTTCTCCCAGGAGGGAAACAGAACTATGTACAGAACCAACGGACAGGCTAACATGCTCTTCTCTAGAGGGAATTGGAATTGTGCTTAGATCCAACAGTGAGATTCACATGGGTGCTGGGCACAGCTCCCATGAGGGAAACGGATTGGCAGGTAAATCCAACTGACAGACTGACATGGGAGCTGGGCACAGCTCATAAGGGGGAAACGGAACACACTCAGAGCTAACACTAGTAACAGTGAAATGGACTTAGGTGCCGGGTGCACCTCACAAGAAATAAATGGATCCGAGTACAAATTAACAGTGTGACAAACAAGCGTGCTAGATACAGCACCCATTGTGAACAGACCTGTGCATTTTCATTAATCACTCAGCAGTAGGACAGTGGTCTTCATGGATCATTCTTAAAACACTGAATAAAAAAAAGGAAGACAAGAGCAGCTACCATGCAATATCTATTTAATGACTAACCTCCTGAAGGACATACTGGGAACAATCTATTGCACTTGGACCCAACAGAATAGAAGTTTATAGCGACAACTAACTACAGCAGACGCTTTACTAAGAGTGACTGAAGTGGGGTATGCTGCTATACGCTTCACGTCCCAGTCCAAACATGGAAGGGTGTCATGTACAGCACCTTTCCTTACATAGCAACACCATACAGAACAACTCAGGGAAGTGCCTCACAAAAGACAAGGCCATTCTCAACCCCACTGGACAGAAAACTGTTCCGAATTATAAACTTCATCACAACAGGAGATCCACAAGTCCTGAATGTCCCCCCAGTAAAATAACAGACAGTGACAACTTTTCCCATACTGCATGAAGAAGCAGAGGTGCAGCTGCCGTGGCAAGTGGTTAGCGTCGCGGACTCCCGCCTGGGAGGTCGTGGGTTCAAATCCCATCACAGTCATCTGGGTTTTTTCTGCCCTGACCGGCTCCTACCCAGAGTTGAGTTTTGCTGCGGACTCAGTTGGGAAGACTGGGACCACACAGTCGAGTTTCATCCACTTAATGGATGCGTTTCTGAGAGTGTTGCTCAAATTTCCCTGACCAACACTGCAGGTGCCTGTATCTCTCGGGCCTGGTTGACGCTGGGATATATTATGAATGGAAGCGTAGAGTACAGCCCTGTCATGTAGTCTCAGACTGAAATGGAATTCCGTAGCATCATCTTAATCATCCTCATTCTCATCAATCAGCATAAAAAGATGTCTCAAATTCTGTGACCCTTCATGCCCTGCTTTCATGGTGATCTCATTTTCAATGTCCTCTCCACGTCTGTGGCCTTGGTTTGGTTCCATCGGGGTCACCGGTATCGGCGAGTCCATGGGAGCTGTTGTTGGACGGACGTGGGGGCACTCTCCGGAGGGAGAGCTCACTCATGCCGGGTCCACAACTAGGCAATCATTGTTGACAGTAGGGGGCTTAGGAGGAGGTGTTAGATCAGAACAGACACCACTGAACACCACTGAAGTGACTCGGCAGCAGTGCAGTGTCTCCTCCAGTGGGTTGCCTCTTGACGACTTGACATTGACTGCTTCATGTGGATTGCTGGTGCCGGGGATGTGGCGCGGCCGACCGGGCTGTGGGCTGTGGACGGGATGTCGGAATGAGGGGCGTGGGTGCACTGCCTCAGAGGTGGCATGAAGGTTGGGCAGCAAAAAAAAAAAAAAAAAAAAAAAAAAGCAGCAGAGGTGCAGTTAAGTCTTGAAACTGGGAAAGTGACTGTTGGTGGACAACATACCAGAAAAGTTAGTGAAGGAAGGAGGAGATACCATGATCTGTGCCCTCATCATCTGTAACAAGATCTGGCAAACTGGTGAGTGGCCAAAACAACGGACCCATTATCTAATCATCATGCTGCCCAAGAAAAGCAATTTACAACTTCACCAAAATTACCGAACCATCAGTCTGATCAGTCACCCAAGCAAGGTGATGCTGAATATCCTTTTGAACAGACTGAAGCTGCATGCACAGATCATTGCTGACGAGCAATGAGGTTTAGAGCAGGTTACAGTACCACTGAACAGATGTTTAGCTTGAGGATAATGTGTGAGAGATATCATCAGCACCAGCAGGACCTGTACTACATTGTTGTGGATTTCAAAAGCCTTTGACAGGGTGTGGCATGCAGCCTTACGGGCCAACACAAGACCGCAACATCAACGTCAACCTGATCTGAGTATGGCATGCAGCCTTACGGGCCAACATGAGACTGCAACATCAACGTCAACCTGATCTGAGTATGGCATGCAGCCTACGGGCCAACATGAGACTGCAACATCAACGTCAACCTGATCTGAGTATACATGCCCCTACGGTAAGCCACCAGTGCAGTCTTCCTCAATGGCACCATTGGAGAATAGTTCAAGACAGCTGTTGGAGCGAGGCAAGGCTGTTTACTTTCACCATAGTCTGTGCTCTCACCCACTCATTTCGACATTTATCTTAAGTGAATTTAACTAATCCAACCAAAAGATTTGACAAGCTCTCTTTCCAAGCAAAATTATCTTGTAGTGGAGTTCTGAATGGGAGGCAACTAAACTAACAGATAATGGTTAAGCACGTGGGAAAAAAAATCACTAGATCTAAAAATGAACACCACCACCACCAGTATTAGCAAAAAATATTGCAATCATACCGCGCAAAAAGTATCTCAATCAGACACATAAAGAGATAATTAACGGTTTTTAAGTTATTAACTTTCAGCCCTTTTTTTCACCAGTTCAAATGCACTTAAAGTCTGTGAGTGCAAAACAAAGTCTAGGTGTACAGGCAGGGGTCACGTGATCCCTAAATAATCTATGGTCGCGAGAAGTTAGGCCTATGTCTGTCAACAGACAAAAGATGAAAAACACATTGAGTTACCATGGCTACTGCATCTTCTTTACCCTCCATCGCAGCGCTTAAAAATTTGCGGGCGTTAATTATCAATGTGGTAATTCACATGAAACCGGGCAAACACTCTCGAAATTGGAGAATCTAGAGCAATTCACAGTAAGAAAGATCTAATCCAGCCTTTTATTTATCCTTTTTTTTTTTTTTTAATTTCGCGCTGCCTTGGTGAAGGTGCACTTTGGAACCAACCTCCTTCTGGCGCCGTGTAAAATTCGCCTGAGCTAAGTAGCTTGCAGAAACCGCTTTCCGCTTTCCGCTTTGTCACGCTGCCTTCTTTCCCTTCATTTATGTACGATTCATATGCGATGACTCCCTGTCACGAGTGTCAGCCCCTGCTCGCGGCGGACAACCACAGACTTCTTCTGTGCGGACAACCAACATTTTAGACACATGCGCAAAGGTCGGCGAGAAAATGATATCAACGTTAAATTGCATGTCCGTACCTACACTTAAGGATTACGATAATGATTAAAGCAGCACTAACCTATTGAAAAAAGAAAGGAAAAGCAAGAATGATTGAACATTCTCCAGCTAATGGGACTGTTGTTCTGTTGCAAAACCTTTCAGATACAACCAGTTTTACACAATGCCGACACAACTTCTTCCGGCATTTTTTGAACGGACAATAAGAATGACTTTATTTTTTTAACTCCCGAGGTCAAAGAGGACATCAAAAAAAGTCGGCTATGTGACGTCATTTCTTCCACCGAGCTTCATACAATGAAAAGTTTTTTTTTTTTCCCTTCTGGAATGCACGTCTGAATAAACAGCAACATATGCCACGCAGTTGTGGTCTGGTGCTTACGTATATGCTTTGCAAATACACGTAATAGTCTGAAAAATAGGCTTGAATGCAGTTCATACCTCCTTTCCCCAACCATGGTACAAGTCCTAAAGATTCAACTGACAGCATGCCATCATTGTTATCCCGGAACAATTGACTTGGAACAGGTTATGTCTTTGGACGAGCCGTGAAAGGCGTTGGGTGGTCAGCCCTCATTTAAGTCATGGGCAATATGGTACAGCATTTCTGCCTTCAGAGAGTCAACCTCCTCACCATTCCTTGGTGCTAGGTATAAAAAATGAAAGAAGGCTATTATGCCATCTTCTCGACTTCTCTCAAGACCTGACATTCTCTGTGTCGATTCTGCTCTGATCCAGTGATAAACAAAACAAGACCACTAGAATGTTTATGCCACATTCTCACAGATGTCTGGCAGGGTGTATGCGTGTGGGAGACCTGAGTGCAACTGCGCATGATTGTGCTGGTGTGCATCGTTACTGGTCCGTGGAGGAATGAAACTTTCACTTTAGAATGATCCTCCTCTTTAAGTAACTGCAGGGAGGACATGAAAATAAGAAAAGTTGTAGGCGACGTATGAGGATGGGACGGCGGTTTCCGGGGCCCGTTTTCCCTCCTCTAGGATACCCCCTTTAGAACACACACACGCACGCTTCTAGGCACGCGCCCGCGGACGCGTGCTCATACACACACACATGATGAAAAGAAGTCAATCATGAACTAAATCCCTTATAGAGGAAACCAGTATTTGACAGTCAGTTGTATTTCGATCATTATAAGCTTCAATAACTGAACATTAAACCAAATCCATCTTTTTAATTTCATCTTAGAAATGACCTTCAAAACCTCACATGGGAGACATGTGAGATGTTGAAATTAAAACTTGGCGATTAACTTCCTTTTCACATGGTTAATTCAAACACTGGTAAACACTGTGCACTCCGAAAACAACCTTCAGTAACCATCACAATGTTCGGTTCACACGGACTACAACTAGACACTGACTAGTTACTGAACAAAGTGAAATTATAAAATAATAATAGTCCACAAAAAAAAAAAAAAAGGGGGGGGGGGGGGAGATGGGGAGACATCGTTGAAAGTTGCATAAGAATGTCGTTTTCAAAATGCAATCTACATTTCAAGTGTTTGTCCAGCCTCACGAAAAACAGTGGTAACCCGCATTCGTCTAGGAAGGCATGGTTCATGACATTGGTTTCTTCCTTCCTTTTGTTTGGTGTTCTAAAAAAAAAAAAAAAAAAAAAAAAAAACAGTCCAACATGGTGTCATTTGAAAGGTGCTTTATTGAAAGCTTCTGAAACAGATCCTTGGTGTGGCAAAGACATTTCACATGATGCAGGTTTTTTTTTTCTTCTTCTTTTCTTTTTTTTTTTTTCTTTCTGAAGAACAGAAACCAGATGTTCAATCAGACCAAAGACTCCAGACAGCTTCTGGCAGTGAAAGGCCGAAGGTAGACAACAGATGCATCAGTATCAGAAGCTCTGAGACTCTTCTTGGCATATTCCTATCCTTCTGCCACCAGTGACCACTCACAACATTTTTGTTCCTTCTGTTGTTGTAAAAGCTAGGTACTTTTCCCAGCAATCACTTTATAGCTCTGGACCCATTCAGTATTTCACATTTGGCAAATTGACCGATACCTAGTGATGAACTAACAAATTCTGCCTACATACTTAAACAACAACAAAAACAACAACAACAACAGCAACAACACACACACACACATACACACACTTGATATTCAAGCGACAATGTGACAAGTTGCATACTTTCTATTGCATAGTTATAAGCATTTCTGACATGCTTCACTTTTTTGTCGGCTCTCTGCACGACAATCTTAAAGTAGTGTGCCGGGCAGTGTACCAATATTAGAGCTGGAACTCTACGGTTTCTTCTTCTTCTGGCAACACCCGAGACATGACTTCAGAGGTTGTGGGCAATGTCGTTTGTTTAATCTCTGCAGTTTTGTAGGTTCTGCAATGATCTTTTGATGATGCGCGAAAATTTGAGGCTGTTGTAGTATCATCCGTCTACTTATCCTACTTATCCAATGTGTGTGTGTGTGTGTGTGTGTGTGTGTGTGTGCATTCACACGCGCGTGTGTTTGTATGAGAGAGAGAGAGACAGAGAGAGAGAGAAGTGTGTGTGCATATGCATGTGTGTAAATACATTATTATTGCATCTGTTGAGTGCATGTACATGTGTGCGCGTGTGTGTGTGTGTGTGTGTGTGTGTGTGAATGAAAGAGAGAGGTTAAAAACAAAATGACACAAAAATGTAAGCCAACAATAATTCCCACAAAATATATTTCAACCGTTGAAATAACATAGTTAACAAAATTATGTTAAACACACTACTGATGCCCACATAAAAAACACAGTTATCTAACAAGTATTGAAAATAACAATCTGTTGGCAGTGATCACAAGCACAGAGAGAGGGTGGGGGGGTGAGAAAGGACAGAGAGAGGGGGAGATAGAGAGAGAGAGAGAGAGAGAGAGAGAGAGATCATTACACAGCAAATCTAAAAAGGAATATATGTATGTGTGGTTGTGACTTGGGGAGTTCTGACCCATTCCGACCAAATTCTGGATGAAGGCTGCAACTGACAAACACATCCTGAGGGGCAACGTTGTCATTCCATCTATCAATTCCTTCTGCTTTTAATTACGGTAAGCAACCGCCCTTAGTCACCATTGGTCAATGCTACTGAACAGCTTTCACTTCACAAGACTATTCATTAAATAAAGCAGTGACACCACCAACTGGAAACTCTGCTAGATCTACCTTTGCCTTGTTATCCAGGCAAAAGCATCAGTTCTTCCCACTGCCAACTGATTCCTTTGTGCACCAGGATTGGGCAGCCACCACAGTAGCAGACTTCTGGAGTGAAGCAGCCCTGACCTCCAGTAGTTCTGACTGTTCTCCTCACTAGGTACAGGACCCCAAAAACTATGCCACAGACAGGTTGAACAGCTGGCGGGAGTTTCGGTATTTGCTGGCAGGATAAGGCTGTGCGACCCGGAGGTTCTCAGAGATGCCTAGCCCAACCAACACTGAAGCTTTCTGATCACAGTCCTGCTACAGTAAGTGGCAAGTGTCATTAAGAAACAGAGGACCATCGCATACCACGCCATTGCTGCCTACCAAACTGGAAACTTGCGAATCAAAGCAAGGCCGTTCAAGACAATGTCTGAAAGTGAAATGTCTAAGGAAGCAACTCAAAAAAAACAATTATTGTCCTGTCAGCATTTTCCTGATGACTGCCCGGACAACTGCTCTCTCAGCAACGTTCTTAGAGACATAGTGACAATGTGGAGATTGACTATCCTGGAACCACTTGCCTGAACTGTTGACTGTCAGGTGTGTTCTGACAGCCACTCCTCCAGACATACATGCAGTGAAAACTGGCTGACTGTGTCGACATGTCCTGTCAGTAATACCCCATCAGGTAGTGAACCGATAATCATCTTATCATCAGAAATATCCTATACAACAGTGTCTTCTTTGCACTGTTGGGGGCAGGGGGATGATGGGGGGGAGGGAGGAGAGAGAGACTGGAATTGGGGTCATGTGGTGACCTGGCAAAAGTAGGTATGATGCCAAGCATCATCTAACACTACAGGTGTTCACCTTTCTTCGTCTTCTTCTTCCTTCAGTGTCTTGGTGTTTTTGTCGACAATCATGGAGTCAAGTTGGGTTCAGAACAGACCTTGCACACATTGTAGGAAAGTGGGGGGAGGGACGTTGGGGTGGGGGGAGATGAAAAAAAGAAGAAAGAAAGAAAGAAAGCGTGTTACAGTTTCCCTCGGCACCCTAAAACTGAAAGGGCAGAGGAAGGGAAACATGACAGTCTCTGGAAGCAGCCACGTGTGCAGCACACACACATGCATATGTTCACTCACTCTCTCTCTCCCTCTCTCTCTTCACACACACACACACACACACACACACACACACACACACACACACACACACACACACACACACAACAACAGACAGAAAGGGTACGAGAGAGAGGGTGAGAGAGATGACACACAAAAACAGTCCTGGTATTTAGTTTCCCAAAATAGCTATGAACTGCAGATAGATCTAAAAAAACAAACAAACGTACGTCCCAAAAAAGAAAAAAAAAAAAGGGCAGAGTCAAAAAGAGTGAAAGAGAAGAGGAATTCACTAACACATAACTGAAAAAAGATGGTGATACAAATTGTTCTTAAAGAGCCCCCCAGCATCTCACAGGGGCATACTAATGGTAATACTAACGAATAAACCGGTTAACTTACAGCCTGTTAGCACCCAAATCATACAATGCATCATAATGCGGAATAATATAAACCTGCATCATGCCTTACTTCAGTCATTTTTTAAGACGGATCTCTCGTTACACTTGCTGCTATTAAGATCCAAAATTCAGAAAATGGTATTAAACTTGAAAAAATAAAAGCAAAACAGAAACAACTGAAAAAAAAGGAGGGGGGGGGGGGGGGGGGGGGGGGGGGGGGGCGGGAGGCTGAGAAGGAAAAGAGAGAGAAGAGAAAGAGAAAGAAAGTAGGGGAAGGAAGGGGGTTGCAAAGCCAAAAGGATGGGGGGGGGGGGGGGGGGGGGGGGGAAACAGAGGAAAGTCAACATTTTACTTCATGAAACATATGAAGATACCAAAAACATTTCATGATAATGGCATATATCAAATCAAGATACTGACAGACCAGCTGTAATCAAAAAAGGTTTGGTCTGCCAGTATTGCGTTGCTCGTCACAATACATCCTGATGTCACCTATACAAAAATGTGTAAAGGAATGTTATAGAGCAATCATTTTGGAAAATACAGGCAAATTTCAAGTTACAGGCATGCGATTACACAAGTGGACAAGGTATTCATATTTTATTCTGAAAACAAATCTTAAGCTGGGTATTTGTAAAGAAACATATCATAACATTATACAATGTGGTGGAGCATTTCATACTGAGCAATCATACAGCATGTGTTCTAGATCAATGTTAATGGAGCATTTCATACTGAGCGATCATCATACAGCATGTGTTCTAGATCAATGTTAATGAAAAACAAAATGAATCAAAGCAAAACAAAAATAACTTTGAATGAAGTCCTTCACTGTTTTCCCCCAAGATTTTTTTTTTCTTTTCTCTCTTTACTGAACAACCGCACACCTCTCAACATTCATTAGAAGGACCAAGTCTTGCTTGCACCATCAAGACTTTTGACCTACAGTACTTTTAAGAGCATAAGCAACAGTGAACATTACCTCAACTTGTAATAGCCACATCACATGTTTTTGTTCTTTGTTCAACTGGTTTTTCTGCATAAACCCAATTACAGCAATAACTTTCGACATCAGTTGTTTTGTGGGAAAGAGGGGATGGAATAGATGCCTGGGTTTATGCAGCATCACAGAGTCAGTGTTCCATCAAAAAATTCGGAAGCTTAGAATACATTCCTGGCTCAAGGAAAATCTGCAGGGCAGGTTGAAATGTTTGGAACAAGTGTGTCAGGATGCTCAAGAAAGAAAAAAAAAATTTGCTTGCAAGCTAAACGGAACCAAAATAAATCATAACTTTTTTTTTTTCTAAGTCATGGCTGAAGGAAAATCAACCAGGTGATTCAGAGATATATTGAAGAAACTTTGTTTTTTTTTCTATTACACAGCTAGATCAATATAAAAAAATCTCCCCATAAACAATGATCTGAAACACGGCCAACAAGCCATTTAGAGCTGAAACAAGTCAAAACTTTTTTTTGTTTGACTGTCTATTTTTCTTTCAAAGTTATAACTTGTGTCTCAAGAGTTAGATTTGATATTCGATCTAATTTTTACTGGCTCAATCTGTTAACATATGGACTGGACTTTAAATCTGCATGCTGCTGTGCACAGCTGGTGATTATGCTCTTTGTCCTGAAGCGTGACCATAGAACAATCTCGGTTGACTTGATTCCACTGGTCCACAGCATTCAACAAAGGAATACACACTGCCCTTACAACAACTTCAGTGTTTGCTTCAGCGGCATGGTTTGGAATAGACCATCAGTGTTAGTTTTCTTGAATGGAAAGTCTCTTTCACAGGACTGCAGTAAACACTGTGAGCAAGAGATACAGTGCATAAAACTGGCGTGAAATAACTTCATCAATGGAGCAGATAACAAGATGCAGCATGATAAAGAACACTGACTGCCGTGTCTTAGACTCAGATGCTCCCGCGTCTTGCGACCCATGAGACAGTCAAGGCGCTCCACTGTGCACGGTCCTCAGCCAGTTTGCTAGTGTCACTCCATCCTCTGTCAACAAGTCGAAACTCCCTCTGTAAGCCGCGTCTGGCTGGCTTAGGAAAAAAACTGTTGGAAAGGTGTTCATTTGATTTACAAATGTTTCTGTCATTTTTCCAAAGCAGCTGGTCGAGTGTCCAACGTGCGAGACTCAGATGAATCCGTGCAGGATGCACCGGAGCACTACGGGTGTGATGGTAGACAAAGGGTTAATGAAGTCAAGGGAGCTCACCTTTGCCAGGATCAGGGCATGGGGACAGAATCCGGTCATCCTTTTTTTCCTTAATTGCTTTCCAACATTTCCCATGCATCGTGCTGGACTGTACAAACATTCTGTTGGAATGGTCTGTTTCCCTTAACGGTCTTCAGGAATGAGTCAAGACAATGTAACCATTTACACACAAGCTCCTGACATCTATTTCTCTTTTAGAATGTCAAGAAAGGAGATGAAGTGGGGAGGAAGTGAGGGAGGGGGAAAGCAAGGGAAGCAGAACAAGAGTAAAAAAAAAAAAAAAATGGCATACTCTTTCAAACATAAAAATAAACAATAATGTGTCACTTAGGAGACAGAGAAACTGATTTAAAATGAAAAGTCACAAGTGCCACAATCAACTATATCCAAAATCAGCTATACCTTTGTCAAACACAGGCAACCCATCACATTAAAATAAATGTGTATAAATCACATGCCTGAATACTGTCAGAACATGCCACCACATCAAGCACACATCAGATGTTTATTGCTTAAAGAACAGGCGTCAAGTGACAAAAAAAAAACACATCTGTCATCCTTCCCACCACTGAACAACAAGTGGATATGTAATCTCAGTGTTGTTAGAGGCCCAGCTGGCCCCACCAAGCCCTTTCAAGACCTTGTTGGTCCAAATCTAGTTCTGTAATCACTGTCCAGCCAACCACACTGGGCCTTCAGGATGTGTAAAAACAAAGGCAACGTCTCAACAACAAAAGATAATCTCACCATCATGAACAATGACAAAACAGCAGAAGAAGTACATGCATGCATGTACACACACACACACACACACACACACACACACACACACACACACACACACACATACACACACACACGCACAAATATGCACGCATGCGCACACACACACAAATTATGATCAAGCAATCGCCGGAACATTCTACCCCTCACCACAACAATCACAAAACTTCCAAACTACACCAGCATGCTTAAGATAAAAGACAGAAGCAGCTCAACAACCCCACGCACATCATTTCAGGACTGATGTCACTTTAAAGGCAGGACAAAAAGCCTACCAGCTGACAGATATGCCAAAAATGTTCACAAGAAGCATGAGCCCAGGCAATGGACAGTAATGGTCTTGCAGCAACATTGACCTATACTGTCCTTAAACAGTATCCACAGGAATCTAGTCACAAAGTAAGGCAACTACAGGCAGAGATCTAAACAAATCTTAAATGTTATTAATAGTGCACAGCAAAAAAAAAAAAAAACGTAGAAAAATAGATCACAAGACAAAACACAACGCGTTTCGACCTCTTAGGTCTTCTTCAGGCAAGATACACAACACTCAGGACAACAAAAATGAACGAGCAATCACTGATCTTCATCCACTTCAGCACAAGATGGGCCATCTTTTTTCCATATGAATGTAAACCATGCTATATTGAAATACCGACCATGCATCCCTGTATCTGGGATGTTCTCATTACTTGCTTTTATCCTTTTGGTGCCTTTTGGTGTTTCTGGGCTTAAATAACGCACCACGGTTTGCATTGTTGCTGGTCAAACACACATACACATACCTCCCCCACCCCCTCTCACCTTACATACTCACATGCATACACAACAAAACCCACATCACCCTGATAGCTAGGTTGATCTCTTTCTGCTACCTACCCCCCCCCCCCCCCCCCCCCCCCCCCCCCCCCAGTCCAATCTCCCCACTATCTGTGTGTATGCACGCACGCGCATGTGCGTGCATGCATGCGTGCGTGCGTGTGTAACTGTGCTGGTTGCATAGCTATAATATCCTACCCAAACTCCTGCCTCAGCCCCCCCTTGCACATTTCATGTATGTATATGTATATATATATATATTTTTTTTTCTTTCTTTGAGAGGTCATAGAGACTGTGTGACCACAGCTGCCAGCCTCATCCCCTCCATTCAGCCCTCCCTCCCAACACCTCTCCACCCTCCTACAACTCACCCCTCCCAGCCTCTGCCCCCCCCCCCCCCCCCCCCCCCCCCCCCCCCACCCCTTAACTTCTCATTCCCCTACTCATCCCCTATCCTGAAAATATAATGTACAATGCATGCTGCGCAGTTACTGTTTTGTCCTTTAAAAAGAAATACAGCTCCCATGCCTCCCCCCCACCCCCCCCCCCCCCCCCGTCACCCGCCCACCCCTGAACAGTTTTTTTTATTTCATTTTATTATTTCTTTTTTTTTTTTTTTCTATTTTCATCACTGACGCAGATGAAGATGGTGTCATGGAGTTCCAGTCTGGTCTGACAAGGCTGTGCTCCACACTTCCTTCCTTTACACACCCTGGTCCCCACACCCTCCCGCTCACCCGGGGTGAGCTGACCCACCCCTGGCCGCCATTTTGATTTATAGCGCTTTTCTGCATATCACGATGCTGACCCTGCCATTCTTGGTATATATGTAAATAGCATGCTTCAACAGTGTTTCTTCAGATCATGTGCTAAGATCATCTTCTACTACATTCACAACAGCCAACAGCCAATGATAAGAAAAGCATTGATAGTACAATCATTATTTCTATGGCTAATTTTCTGCTTAATGTAGCTACAATGATGTTAACATCAAACAGCACCAATTCACTGCAAAATAAACAAACAAACAAAAAAAAAAAACAAACAACGAAAAAAGAAACAAATATATATAGCATATACATATAGCAACAATGATAACTGAAGACTGAGCATGGCAAAAATAAGACACACATAGATATGATTCATTAACCCTTCGACTGCTTCTGGTGAGTATATACTTTAACATCCTTGTGATGGGATGAAGCAGACAGTTTAACAAAATACCACTGTCTGTCTTGACTTGTTTCACATAGGTTGGTGTCCACTCATTCGCATGAAACGATTACGTACATCTATGAAGTGGACACCAACAGTTACTTCAAATCTGTAATACCAGCCAGTAATCTGAAAAGTTCAGAAGTCAAGGGGTTAATGACAACAGAACAGAACATGCTGTTTTAACACACAGATGTGCTTAACATTTCTATGTTAAAACGATTGAAAGAAACACACACCAAAACCCTGATATATGATTTGTCCTCTGTAACATGAACACTTTACAAAAAAAAACACGCTATCAACGTTTCAGCCTTGACAGATTTTTCATGCGGTGATAGCGTGATCAGTAGACCACAACAAACTATAAATAGTATCATCAGCATTCCTTTGTTTGCCTGCCCAGTGGTTTCGCTTGGCCCCATCACCCACTTTGCCTCAGTTGCTGGTTGACTACAACAACTCACATGACTTTCTAATCTGCACAGAGTGTGAAACAGGTGTGTCTCAATCAAGTTCTTCTGCAAATGTGTTGGAGCAAAGTCGAGCCCGTTGGCAACGTTTTAGCATTCCTGAAGTTATCGAAATGCTACAAACGGAAGGTTGATATTACCTCTTGTTTTGCATTTTTGGTGACTTTTTTTTTACGAATCATAATAAATGGCCCGTCCACAGGGAAAACACAAGGGACAGAACTGTCCATCTTGAGTGAGTTAAACTAACTTCGTCATTTTGGTGAGAATGAACACAAGAAGCAATGCCACTTCAAGAAAAAAAAAAAGCATAAATATATTAGCATAAATGAAAACTTTCAAAAATGATGACAACCAACAGAACCACAATGCAAAAGGAACGACGTATTGCATAAAAATGCTTTGTCACAAATGCACAGAGATTCTGCATAAAAACAGTCTGAGATTCAATGTTCCTTGTTACATGCTGGAAATGATTAGTCACTGAAGACATAGAAATAATGGATTCTCCCTCAAATGATTCAGTGAGCAAACATTTGCCAGGAAAATCTTGCAGCCTTCCTTGAGATCTATTCACAGTATTTTAAGCCCTTTTTTTTGCACTTGTTACATGCCTCTCATCGCTGAGTACACACACAAACAAGCTAACCTCATGACATGCATCATCATGACATGCATCATCCCGCCAGCGTTTCATTCTTCTCCCACAAACAGCACACCACTGACCGGCATCACAAATACCAGTTTCTGCTTGTAGTCCTGTTTCATTTAGACAAGGATTCACAGAGTTGCCACAGCAATTTCAAGTGAATCATGAACCAAGAAAGCATTCATTTCAGAAGATTAAAGCTTGCTGTTCCAGACAATCTCACAAAGCTCTGGTGCTGCCATGAATCACTCATGAGGTCACCTTCACTCTGGATGATTAACTCCATGCTCCTGAGTGTCCTGCCTAAAAGTTTAACAGCATGTTCTATAGTGCTTGCTCTTCAAGACTATTCACACTTCTCAGATTTTGTTTACACTTGAGTGAAAGAAAGTGCTCTCGTTGAAGTAACTTGAATCTATGAAGAAGAATTTTGTCTTGTTAATCAATCTGATCAATAGAATACCTTCATGCATCATTTTTTAGCATGTCTGGAATGAGGCAGCGAAGATATAAGAAGATGAACTAATATCTGATAATCTTTCAAATTTTTTTTTTCATAATCATTTTAACATAACACCCTGTTTCTTTAAAAGAAAAAAATCAAAACAAAAGCCAAACCATGTGTTTCCTCTATGTATCCATATTTCATGACACTACCTCGTTGTTTGCTTCTTCAAAAGATGTAAACTGGTTTAGATGTAATCTTTGCAGCTGGTCAAGATTCCACAATATCACCGTTTTCTGAAGACAATGTATCTTTCTTCAAAACAAATTTCATTAGCAAGCTACTTCCTTGCTTTTCCAGGATTCTTCATCCATAAATAAAAATGGGATGCATGATATTTCTATGCACTGAAAGACCAATTTGAATTACAAACCAAAGAAGTCTGACCTCCTTCATTTCTGGCTGCAGTTTCTGTATTTCTGATACTGAGCTTTCATGTATACTACCACTAATACTATCCTCCCTGCTACGTATTCCAGATCGTTTCTGGATGTTAATATGAAAGTTGTTTCCTTTACATAATCCACTGGCCGCCAAAGCTCTTGATTTACAGACATACTTGCCGTTTGATTCCATATTTTGAATACCCTGATTTTACTCCTCTTGGCACTGTAGCTGTAATACTGAAATGATTTACAGTCCAAAATGCACATCAAGCACTAGGAGAAGAACAGCAGTAGACAAACTTATCACACACTTTCGCACATTTGTGTATTGAAAAAAAACACACACACACATCTCTTTGAAGGAAATCGAGGGCAAAAAAGTTACTGGTTCAAAGTACAGATTGTAAAATGCATTTACTGCAATGAGTCCTTCGGAATGATCAAAAATGCAAAGGAAATATAAGTGATCAAAAGAGTGTAACTTTTTCCAATATTAAAATTGAGTATGATGATATGCATTCAAAAGAGTGTAACTTTTTCCAGAGTTAAAACTGAGTATGGTGATATGCATTCTACACAGATTCTAAGGCTGATTTAACTGGTTCAATAAATGAAAGCATGCTATAAAATCTGGCTTTTGAAGGCACTCAACTGTCAACAGGAAACCAATCAGTGCTGCAACAATGATCAACACTACTATCTTCTCTGGCGTCCTTGTTTTTCACAGCACACTAACACTGTGGTTTTATAAAGGGACTCTGACCATGGCATAAACATTAGTTGAAAAAGCCGTTAATGAACTTGGCTGGTAATTTTGCGAGATACCATGAAATTGCATATGAAGGATTGAGGAAGTCAAGGGCACTTATGAAACAGACAAGATCTAACAGCTCAACATCTCCAATGTCAGAGACAGAGCAATACATGGATATCACCTCTCACTCCTAAAAGCTCTGTAGGTAACTGATTAATCCAATGTCCATCTACTGAAGACACAAACAAATATGCATTTCCTTCTCCCAAATCCTCCCCTACCCCCTTTTAAGAACCCTTCAGAAGAACAACCACAATTCAGACATTCAGAAAAATAATAAATCCCCACTTCCTTTCTTCTCCTCCGAAAGAAAAACATGCACAGAAACAGTCTGAATAATAATTGCAACCCTAGACCAAGAGATTCCATTCTGTATGATATGTCTACATATATATATATATATATATCACAATTGGCATGTAACAGAAAGGCCAGGAATGGGACAAACATGTCACTACACACACAAGAAGATGCAACAACCACTGCCCGACTGGTGTACCTTCACAAGCAGTGCAGTGTTCCACACACCATGCTCAATATACACTAAGGATGCCTGCTTGAGGTAAGATGATAACACACCTTGTGGACCCGCAGATCAAAATAGCATTCAACTTCATCTGAAGATCGTTAAAAATAGCATTCAACTTCATCTGAAGATCGTTAAGACTGCCACATAATGGTACCCAAAAAATGCTCCCGCAGGTTCACAATTTGTATTCATCTGGTGATGCAAATCAGGTCTTCTATTACTTGGCCGCAATTACCACATTTACAGAAGAATGAACCAGCAATTCAGAATTATGATCAACAGAAGCAAACTCAACAGATAACAGAAGCAGACGCACACTGATGCTTTGACATTTCGGAAAGATTTTCTTGAAGCTGTGAAGTTACTATCAGTGTCAAAGATATTGCTTGAAAAGTTCAAGACAATTGATGATTTACTCTGTGGCTCACTCACAAATGAAACTCATTCCTTTGAGGTTGGGGAGGGTAACTCTGACCGGACAATTTCATTTTGTCTCCCTTTAGTCAACTGTACCCAAGCTGGGCAACTGCATTCTGCACAGCCACATGGGTGCAGGGAAAAAAGCTTACTTCAATTGTCCACATGATCCATTCAAATGTGTGATTATGCTTACACCTGTGTGTGTCCATGTGGGATGTCCATTGTGGATGATTCTATTTGTCCAAGCCATGGAATGTATAAACACTCTTCTTCTTCTGCGATCGATTTTGTTGTTGTTGTTGCATCAGATCTTCAATCCTGTTGCCGTGATAAAACCCAGTCTTCTCTCAAATGATCCTCTCTTTATGCCGACATGCTTGCTCCAGTCTCCGATGACCTTGCTTTCAGACCCATGGTCAACATGGTGATGATGATTTTTTGGATAGAGCCTCACCATTCCTGCAGCCCTCAATACAACCACTTGCAGTGGAGGAGCAGCCACTGAGACTTTCAGCAGAGGGAGCAGGGTAAAGCTGCAGCACTCTGATTCCAACCCCTCCAAACATGAATCACATCTACAGACATGGGGAAGGCAACAGTTAGATCAAAACAATGATCTGAAACAGCCAGCCAGAATCCCTCTGTTAAAAAACATCGGAAGCCAACAAAGAAACCCACAGCATAAACCCTAAAACATCTACAACCATAATGTAAGTCTCTTCAGAGCTTTGCACTTGATTTCAAATGTTGGTCACCTGGTATGTGTCGTCTACCTTTCTTTAGAGTAGGACAAAGTCATGCAGGTTAAGAAATGAATTCAGAAGCGCACATCATAAGCATTTGCTTGTTGTTGCTTCAGTTCAATAATCTGTTTATGTACACATCTGTTTCATAAAGAAATGCTTATATAAAAAAAAAGCACAGGAAATTAAAGTCCTTATTTTTAAAGAATTTGTCTGTCCTCCATTCTTGCCCAAATAACCAACTCAAATTCAAATTATTTGCATGATTAATGACAAATTCACCCCTGCACACAGTGATTCTCATTCTGCTGATAAGCCTTCATGCAAAGACCATACACAACCCTTTCACTGAGATCACACAAAGGTGGTTTCCTTCTGCAGCTAAAAGAACCAAATCAGTCAAAAGATTCACATAACCACAATCATTCGTACTTTAAAAACAACGACAAAAAAAAAGCGCCCATCTGTATACACGTACGCATTATCCAGAATTGATGTTTGAAGAAAGAAAGAAAGAAAAACCTAACAGAGCCACCCAGGACAGTCTGTAGGAAAACCCTCTTATCCGTCTGCTTAAACCATTTGCTCCTCCACATCGGTGATGAGGCTGAGGTCTCGCTTTTCCTCTCCACCTTCCACTGTCTCATCAGTCCTCAGCATCTCGATGTCTTTGCTAGGCAAGGGCTGGCTCTTCGGCAGCAGCTCATACATCCTGCAACAGGCACCAACCACAGGGCTGTCAGCACATTCTGACAATCTTCAATGAAAAGTAGATATACATAAACAAGAAAACAAACAAACAAAGCACCCCCAAACGCACCCACACATACATGAACACACACACACACACACACACACACACACACACACACACACACACACACACACACATACAGGCACACACACACACACACACACACACACACTCAGCAAAACACAGAATTTTCAATAATGTGCACACAAACAATTACACATGGCAGCCTCTATTAAAACACACACACAGATATCGCCACCATCACCCTGTGACTACTAAAAGTGTAAACACACACACACACACACACACACACACACACATTCACATCTGCTTGCAAATTTTTTTTTCCAGACCTGATGAACTTTTACCAATCTTGATGAACTATTGCCTTGTATAGTTTTAACACCTCAACAGATGTCTGTCCGACACATGAGTTGTCCCCCCCCCCCCCCCCCCCCTTCTCCCCTCCCCTCACAAAGGAGGAAGTGTGTCATAACAGTATGGCCACACCCTAACTCCCGTCTCTTTTTCGTTTCTGTCAATACATGATTCTGCTGACCTGTCAAAGGAGATTTCTTTCTCTTGTGATTTTGCCCCTGGCAGCCCCTTGCTGCCAAAGATTACATCAGACGCCGGCTCACATTCACATATGTTGTTGTCTGAGCACGTGTGGTGCGAGGGTCACCCACTACGAAGGCTTGCAATTTTCACTGATATCAGTGTATCATATTCACCTACATTATCCTTAGATGTTGTTTGTTTTCATGAATTTAATAAAAAAAAAAAAAAAAATAGCAGCCAGCTCCCCTTTTTTTTTTCAACGTAAATGTTACATCAATCCAAAAACTAAAAGAAAAAAGAAAAAGGCATGGTAGATTTATGACATACTGATGCTCACAGAAGACAGTTTTAGTGATTCTTTAGAAACGGTCATTTTGAACAAAAACAAAAAGAAACAGCTGTCAGTGTTAAGTAGTACATTTGCACTGAACAAAACTTATCAGCTACATTGGCCTGTATCAAATATCTGTACATCAGCCTGTATCAAATATCTGTACATCAGTCGGTATTAAATATCTGTACATCAGCCTGTATCAAATATCTGTACATCAGCCTGTATCAAATATCTGTACATCAGTCGGTATTAAATATCTGTAAAGGTTGAGACAGATGGTTTCTGTTTCTCCTTCTAATCTTGACAATTCCATGCACACACTCATCAACATTCCTGGAAACGCTTTTCAACACTTAGGTAAATGGAAAGCACATCACAGCACTGAGAAGCATTTATTCATTCTGTATTAAATAGCTCTTGACCCTGCTTGCAACTTGCTGACTCAGCATCATTTCCCTCTTCAGCTGGTATAAATTCTGTGAACAGAACCGTTAGACCCTACTTTAGATCCACGCGATTCAGCCTTGACCTGGAAAATCTCTGGCACATAAGCATTTCTGGGCTGCGCGCTCTGCCAGCAAATTCCGGTATTCCCCTTCTCACGTCCATTCAATGGGATGATGTTGCAAATGGTGAGGTCTGCCTATGACTGGACCACTTGAGGTTGGTGTACTGATCTGTTTAGTTATCCTTGAATTGTTTCATTATATGTTATTGCTGTAAAAAAAAAAATTGTTTGTTTCTGAAGTTTCTAAAACTGTTTTTTTCAGTCTGCTGGCTTTCATGTGACTGAAATAGCATAAGTTTCTGGTGACAACCCATATATACAAATATCTTTTTTCTCTTCATACATATTGCACTGCATTCCTTACATGTTTTCTATCAGTGACAGCAAGATTCAAGATTCTTTACTAACCAATGAATAAAAAAAAAAAAATCTTTTTATTTCATGCTTTGCATCCTTACAGCACATACAGAACATGCATATACAGACAGGAAGGGATCAACACAAGCAATGCACAAACTTAACATGGGGGAGCAAAGGGCAGAAAATCAAGAGCTTTTAGGTGAACAGACATCAAATTGGAGAACACACACACACACACATACACACGTGCACATGTGTGTATATACACACACACAAGCATCTACAGCATTGTGCATACACACTTGCACACACACATTCTTTCTCTCTCTCTCTCTCTCTCTCTCTCATCGTGGCCAAATGACTGCCATTAACACTGCCACACAATGTGACTGAAGAGTTTTGAGAATTGCTTGGTCGTAAGAGACAAGCTCTGCACTGAAGGTGCCAATGGCCTAGGGATAGAAGCTGTTCTTCAGGCTGTTTGTTCTGCATATCAAATAATGGCATCTCCAGCCAGAAGGAGGAAGTCAGAACAAATGG
Source organism: Conus betulinus (assembly GCA_016801955.1). Lineage (NCBI taxonomy): Eukaryota > Metazoa > Mollusca > Gastropoda > Neogastropoda > Conidae > Conus > Conus betulinus. The sequence continues at coordinate 80,948 of JADBJO010003465.1, read as the reverse complement.
TCAGTTGGGTGTGTGTCATAGGGTATGTCAGCTCTGTTCTCCATCTTGTGTGCATATTGTGGATAGCACCCAAAGCTGGTAGTTTATCTCCTTATAATTTTTTTGGGGGGTGGGGGGTGGGGGTTTGATAGGTTTGCTATCTTTACCACATGCATAAAAACCTTGTCGCCATGGGTAGGCAGCACCGCTCTGTCAAAGCCAGTGGCACCACCCACATTTGCACAATTTTTTTTTTTTTTTTTTTTTTTTTTTTTTCTTTCTGCTGTCTGCATGTCTTTGTTGAGCTATCAAAGTTAGTTTTTGCCTCAGAATTCAGGGAGGGAGGGGGGGGGGGGGGGGGGGGGGGGGGGTAGGGGCCGGGAGGGGGGTGGGGGTGGGGGAACATGCCCAGACTTGAACTATGGTTTGGGGATTATCTTGATGCCAAGGGGAGTTTCTCCTTGGAGAGAGCAGCCTGAATTTCATTGAGGTATCCTCCAAGTCACTTTTCTGAGCAAGTGATGATTAAAACATTCATAAGCTAGTCATGTTCTGAAACTAGCTGATCAATCAAGCAACAACAACAAAACAATCATCACCAAAACCACATCTCATTCAGGTCAAATGAGGACATCTGATTTCTCTTGAAAAAAAAAAAAAATTGAAAACTCACATAAAATGGAATGTACCAAAATAAGGTCTTCAGGGAAACCTGCAGTGCATTTGCATGTATTCTCTTGTACATCTCGCCAATCAATCAGATGTTTTAATGATGGGTTCATGACTCAGTAGACACCAAGGAATCTCCTCACCCTCTAAGAGGTAAAAATAGATAAGTAAAGTGTGGCCAGTATGTAGCCCAAACGTTGGAGTGAGAACAAGTAAATGAAGAAACAGAAGAATCGTCAGCAAGTGAGAGCACACATTATGACTAGCACAGACAACCGTAAACAAACAGCACAAATATATGCCAAACAAAGATCCTCAGAAAGGTTAAAAAGAAAAAAAAAAAAAAGAAAACAAACGAAAACAAAGCAAACACATACAGATAACCAAAAAGAAGTGAGAGCAGATCAACTGAGAACAGATAAGAGCAAACAGAGAACAGAGATGATCAACAAATGCAGAGAAATTAAAGGGCAGCATACTCATAAAAGAAAACAGACATGAACAAATAAAAAGAGAAAACAGACAATCAACAAACACAGAAAGTCAAAGAGAAGACAGTATACTGATTAAAAAAAAAAGAATATGAACAAAACAAACAGAGAAAAAACAGAGAACAGAAGTGGAATATTAGAAAGAGGACAGCTTATTTTAAAAAGAGAACATGTATGAACAAACCAAAAGGAGAAAAAAACAGATCATTAACAAACACAGGATATCAGAAAGAGGACAGAATATTCATCAAAAAGAACAGTTACAAACAAACTTGAGAAAATGCTGATGGTAAGACAAAGAACAGCATATGTATTTAAGAAAAAAAACACAAACAAACAAACAAAAAAAAACCAACAGATATGAAGAGACAAGAAGAGAAAACAGTCAACGAGTGCATTTCAGAAAGAGCACACCCACACGTATTAAAGAGAACAGATACGCACACAAACCAAAGGAGAACACAAACAATCAACAAATGCAAAAGAAAAAAAAAAAAAAAAAAGACAGCATAGTTATAACAGTGAACAGATATGAACAAACAAGACTGAAAACCGACAACCAATAAATGCATCACACCAGAAAGAGCTCAGCACACTAATAAAAGCCAAAGATGGGAATAAAGTTGAAATATCACTAGGATGAACATTTACTGACATGATGAAAAGATAAGCATGAAGAGATCAACAGAGATGACCAAACCGAAAGCACAGAACAGACAAATGCAGAACACACACACACACACACACACACACACACACACACACACACACACACACACAGAGAGAGAGAGAGAGAGAGAGAGAGAGAGAGAGAGAGAGAAAGAGAGAGAGAGAGAAGAAATGATGTATTCATAAAGACAATGGGTACAACACTGTCTTGCAGACAGAAGAAATTACTCAGAGAAAGACAGAACCACCTCCAGCACAAAGAAAACCTATGAAACATAGAACAATGAGATAAAAGAAACAAAATGGAAAGACCAAAGGTACGCAGGTAAACTCAGTGTGCAAAACAGGGCAAAGACTGTTAACAGGATCCAGTGATGGAGAAAAAAAAACTCACCAAACAATTGATGGAAGTGGAAGAGAGGACAAAAATATAGAAATACCTGCACATATAAGCTGAAGCTGAGGAATTCCCTCCCCCCCCCTTTCTTCCACCACCCCCTTCAAAACCTCCCCCCCTCCCCGAGCTACCCCCTCCCTGCTTCCTTCCTCCTCCCTTATCACTCCTGTCCAATCCCTTTGAAGCAAAACTACCTCCACCCCAGAAGATGGCACGGGCAAGAAGAAGAGAAGCAAGCGACAGAAAAGCTACATCATTTGCAGAGCGTGCAAAGGAAAGCAGTGAGTGTGTTAAAAAAAAAAAAAAAAAAAAAAAAAAAAACATTCTCTGGTGCCACGTATGCAAACCCACTGCAGTTACAACCTTAACACTGTTGTGCATTTGCCGGGCATTCACTGGACACAGGTGAAAACAACATCCTTTCCTTCTTAAAACCACTTCCTTTTTTTTTTTTTCCTCTCTGCTCTGATGTCCTGTTTGCTTTCAAACTGTTTTGGGAAGGGGGAATGGGAATGGGAAAAAACAGTGATTCTTCTTTTATCTACAAAAGTGACATAATGTATCGATTGCCTTTCTTTGGTCCCAAAACAGCTCGACAGGTTTGGTTTTCATGTGCATACTGAATTATAAGCATGAAAGTTACTCAATGACATCTCTGTGAGATTTGTGAGAACCACCATTCTTCTGAACCCAGCAATAATGATTAAAAACAACATTATGGTGAAAACAAGCACTAAAAAGCCTCAAGGAATATCCAGTAAATCTTAACATATACCTGCATAAGGAATATCACTACCTCTGTAGCACTGTTATTTCTTACCAAAAAAAAATGATAAAAACAGTATTGAGACAGTGTAATTGTCACTTTATTATGCTTGGCACAAAACTATCAATACTTTTCAATAATACCTACACTGGTCTCCTCAGAAGGAATCTGTCTGTAACGTACAATGATGTGCTTGCTTGACAACTGACAAAATTTTTTCTTTTCCTTTTTCTCTCTTAATTTTTAATCATACCAACACTGTTCAAAAATTAGAAATAGAAACAAGTTGAAATGACATCTACACAGAGAACTCCTCTTTCATTAATGGATCTTAATTAAAAGCATTGTAATGCAAATCATAGAGACCATTTACATTTTTTTTTCAAATGATGTCTCCTGTTTTGAGGACATTAACATAGTCAAAGATACTTGCTACTGTCAGGTTTAAATTTCAGTATGAAACAGATATAAGCTTCAAAAAGAATTCTTGATAGTAAAACAGATATGAGATAAAAAAAAAAAAATTCTTGACAGTGAAACAGATAGGAGATTAAAATAGAATTCTTGACAGTGAAACAGACAGGAGATTAAAATAGAATTCTTGACAGTGAAACAGGAGATTAAAATAGAATTCTTGACAGTGAAACTGATAAGAGAATAAAATAGAATTCTTGACAGTGAAACAGATAGGAGATTAAAATAGAATTCTTGACTGTGAAACAGATACAAGCTTAAAAAAGAATTCTAAACAATCATTTTTGAAAGAATGGCCACCAACCAAAATCAAAAGCATCAGGATTTTATGGATGAACTGTGCTGCAGCACCCTCTGTCTTCCAAACTAACCATTCTGATTATACGATCAGTAAGAAGACGAAAAATGAGAATTTGGCAGGCTCTGATCATACCGCCACTCTTCTGTCTTTAAAAAGACCCACCTTCTCTATACTGCGTTACAAAGCACCTTTGAAGCATTGTCCATGGAAACTGTTTCTGGATCTCTCTAAACTTGATGCACAGTTTTTGGGGAGAAGTTGCCTTCCATCAAGAGAGAGTAACTCTGGCACAGTTTGATATGATCTGAGAGTGACCCGCACTGGTGACAGGGGAACCACAGTCCAAGTAAGGTCACACACATCTGAGGGTGGAGGACCATAAACAGGGAAACATCAGTTGTCAAGACTTCCCTTTTTCATACTATGAACATATCTTTATACCAAAGTTTCATTTCTATTCACCCCGTTCCTGTTTCTCTCAACACAGCCGTATCCAGACTCATTCTGTTGCAGTCCAAGTACCAGCAGCCCGCAGAGAGCTATCAACCTCAGGTCACCATGTAGCCCCTATCACGCAGCCTACAGTTGCTGAGTTGGAGGTGTTCGGTGGTGCCTGTCTCTCAGGTAACATACACCAGGTGCCACCACTTTCATCACTTATCACTACACCACCACTATTATGTCCAAAACTGACAACACTAGCTACTTAGTCACACAGCCAGATTGATCAATGTCCCATACTGCAGGGGCACTGCCTTGGCCCTCCCTACAAATCTACTGACTGCAAACTCATCAAAGGAATGGAAGTGGAAGGATGAGCTACCACGGCAGCAGGGAAAGAAGTGCCATGACACTGGACAACTTCTCACCTTAATTAGAGTAATCAATAGGTACACTGATGATGGTGACAATATCCAACAGTCTTATCGATGTTAGGAACAGACACAATGTATGGTGCCTGCATGGGAAAACAAAGCTGTGTGTCCAGCGCATATTCCATCCACCTCTGTTACTCAAGTTCACTGATGACACATGGAAAAGAAGCTAACTATAAACAGAGAGATTAGAGATTTAATAGCATATTTCTTAATTCCATAGTCCCTGATAATTTAAACGAGCAACCTTTGATTTTCCCCAGATAAGCAGCCTTTGCCTTCCCCCCAGTCTCATCAATTTCAAATATTCGTTCTTTTGATTATGTTTCATTCACTGAAGCAGTTAAAAGTCACTTTAACATGTCAGCATTTTGATTAACAGTAACTCAGGAGAAGAAAAAAAAAAAGCCAAGAAAGAGAATGGAAGTTACAGAGCATGAAATTTATCTGTTATCATACTAGTTATGGCTATTAACGAATATTTTATATATATATATATACATATATAGGGATCTCTCGCTCTCCTTTTCTTTTTTTTTTTTTGTTTCATAGTTGAGGAGAAACCTTGGGTTGTACAAGCACAGGTGATGATTAGAGGACAGGAAAACAATGGTCGGCTGGTCCGCAGGCATGGAGCACGACCTGACTCACCTCTCCTATCACCGTGGACAGGTCTGAGCTGTGGCCTGGGTAGAAGGCCTTGGCTAACAATTTCCCACTGATGTGTCTGCAGGCCCACACACACACACACACACATGTATACACACAACAGCAGACCCCACGATCATCTTTAAAACAACCGCTACTTGCGCATGTGAAGGTAAAGCATGCAGTGCTAAAAAGAGCCAGGCAACAATGGAGTCTCCTTTACTACTGTAATAATGATAACAACACGCTCCAGGCATGTAAACAACTTGAGGGAAAAAAAAAACGAAAAAAAAAAAAACACCAAAATCCAGACACTAAGATAAAACATGACATCACCACAAATACCTGGCAAGTTTCATGCTTCAAAGTTGATCACCACCTGCTTGACCTGTGTAACATCTAAGGCCAGACATGGACATCAAATTTTGACCAAACCTTTGCTTTTTCATTCTTTTTTTCTTTTCTATCTTTTTTTTTGTTGCATTTTCCTTAAGTATATTGACTCCTTTAACCTACACAAAATATGTAATCTATGTGTGTAATTAATGATTAAAGATCAACTGTTCACAACATTATTTTGTTCTGATTATTGTATCAGAAAACATCATAATTTCAGTCACAGCAAAGCAAAAAAAAAAAAAAAATTCTTGCCTTTTCAGCTAGACCTTACTCACACCAGTCCTGTGCATCCACATGTGAAAAATTCTGCTTTTCCACCAGTTGATGAAAAAAAAAAAAGAAAGATGAAATTTCACATAATTTCCATATACAGTTGCTTATGTCACTGCTAACCAGTTTGGTGGGTCTGGTCAGCATGTCTCATCATTCCCTGTGACATCTCACAATATGGGTGGTAAATTAAACTCTGCGACTGAGAAGTCAGCTGTGGGGAGAACTGAAAAGAAGAGATCTGATGAAAATGGAAACCAATACCTCACACATCTGAAGCTATTTCTTTCTCTTGTGAGCAAAATTCTCTTGTGGCTACACCCCCTTAACTGTAAAATGCCATGAAAGTTCTGAAGAAAGCGGTTTCCAACAGCACTAAATGGGAAAGCAAACTGGTTCACAGAACACGGATGAATTTAAAGACTCTGTCACAACACAGCGGGGCATGAGCACATTAAAAAAAAAGCTGTAGCTATGGGTGCCGATTAGAACACCAAGGACAACAAGGAACGAGCGTGGTGGATACTGGCAGAAGATTTCCAGTTTACAAGGCTGCGTGTCCTGACTGTGTGCTTAGCCTTGATATGAGTGGGGGTGAGAATGATGACCTTGCTTTACACCTGCAGACACAGATGATCATCTCCATGATACATTTGCTTGAAAAAAAAAGATCCACACCCTCCACAATGGTGTGTCCTGTGGTGGGGACTTTATACAGCTTCTCGTTTTACATGGTGCAAGTGTTGATATCATCACCTTGACTGGGCTGCTTGTGGACTTCGCAGTGCTATCTTCATACTGCCAAGGCAGATAAGCTCACAGAAGCAGTTGGAGTTCCCTAGCAGAGGAGGTCAATTCATGAACAAGACTGACACCCAATAATTGAATACTTCGCTAAGCAAATGTCACAGCCACTTGGGGTATGGCACTGTGGAAGGCAGTGTCTTTCTCTCTTCTTTTGCCGGTTAACTTTCCCTGATTTGAATCAGGTACCCATCTAAAGCTGGGTAGTCACAGGCAGTTTTCAAGCCATGGAACATCCAACCCCATGAGTAGCTGTGAATTGAAGATCATCGCCCTGCAAACAAACCATTTGACCAACTGCCCCTTCTTGTTACAATGCATTAAAAAAAAAAAAAGTCCGAGTGAGCCATCTTGTTTCCACAGCAACTGGTGACTGCAGAATCTAATTCAATACATTCTCCACAAACTTTGACGCCAATCAGTATCCACTTGTGACATTCATCACAATTCAAAGTAATTTTGGTCAAAATTTTGCAACCAAGTCCGGCCTTAAAAGTGTCTTAAAACAGCAGGAGACAAATACATTCCATGTTAGTAAAAAAAAAAAAAAAGGATACTGTGCTTGACAGATGGTAATGCAAAAATGCTGGATTTGTGACCCACTTAAGTCCATAGGTCTTCAACAGGGGAGATCACACATACACACACACACACAAGAAGGGGCTAAAAAAAAAAAAGAAGAAGAACTGACAAAGAAAAGACCTCTTTTCTATCAAGTGAGAGGAGTTTAATGTGAAGGTAGAAATGCATGTTACTATACTGTTTTGTATGTGTGCGAGCATTACATTGTGTGTGTGTGTGTGTGTGTGTGTGTGTGTGTGTGTGTGTGTGTGTGTGTGTGTGCGTGCGTGTGTATGTGTGCGAGTATGCGTGTGTGTCTGAGCGTGTGTGTGTGTGTGAGTGTGTGTGTGTGTGCAAAGGTGACAGAAGGGAGGTTTGTTTGTTTTTTTGGTTGGTTGATTGTTTTTTGAGTTGTTTTTTTTCTTTCATGAATATTGCATTTTTCTGATGCCCAGTGCCTTTTCAAGAGACCTCTGCATACTTGCAAACATCTCGAGATGGGCCCTGTTGGCACCCGCACTTGGGCACTTTGACTGTGCTTGTGTGTCTTCAAAGACCCCATTAGCCAGTCCTATTTACTGAACAGGGGTACGGTGGTAGGTTAAATTCAGTGCAGCACCAAAGGAAGGCTTTCGTCAGCTGTTGTGTCTTTGTCCGTCTCACGGGAGTTTCAGAGTGCCTCTCGAAACAGAGCTACCCGCCATTTCTGCAGCAGTGTATGGTTCCTCCTAACTTGTATACTGCAACCGAGCAGGCGTGTACACGCTCTTTTGGTACTGTAGGCATTTTCACTGACCTAATGCTTTCTCTAGTGCATGTTCAGAGCACCAGGATCCCCTGAATCCTGTTATCACCACTACTACTGTTTCTACTTCTACTACTACTAGTGCTGCTGCTGCTGCTGCTGCTGCTGCCGCCACTACTATTGCTACTGCTACTACTATTACTACCATCATTTCTACCACGAGTACCACTACGACTACTCTACATCAGAAAACATATACAGGGAAACGAAGAGAAAGGAGGAGCAACTTGGATACAAAACACTTCTGTTGCTTTCTTTTCTGTTGTTTGATCTGTCATCCAACTGAATAGTTGTTGTTTTTTTAAATATGTATTTTTCCATCTTCTGTCCTCTTCTCTGAAGTTTCAAACTTTCTTTCATGTCACTGATTGAATTTTAAGGAACTGGTCCCAGTGAGAATTAGTACAATGTTGATCCACGTTCCCTGCGCCTATTTCTGTACTCCTTCATATCATGCCATGCCCTTCTGTATTCATACTCCCATGGTGATTATGAAATATATGTGTAGATAATAGATTTCAGGCAAAATGAAAATAAATGGAAAATCCAATAAAAAACCTAAAGTAAGAAACAAACATGCTTTCAAAAATATCTATTGTGAAAAATGGCTGGTTATGTATTCTGTTCATGCACCGTGAGACACAGTCGCACAATTTGTATTTGCCAGAAGCTTGTCCCACTGTACATATCCCAGGAACATAAATCATCTTTATTGAGGGTTAAAGGATCAGAATGAGAAGAGACCCCCTGACAAAAAGTCCCCCCACACACACACACACACACACAAAACAATACAATCATCTCAGACTTGACACACCACCAACCACACGGACACCGCTAAGCCACAACAGCTGAACAGAAAACTAACACATGCTGTACTCGGATGTAACTGACTGTCTTTGGGTCAAGTCTAAGACTCAGACTTGGGCCTACAGACTTGGCTAGACCACTAAAGCTGAACAGGTACTTAGATAATGCAACAGTTTAGCACACAGACTGCAAGACCACAACAGATAAACTGACAGAAAAAATATGCTAACATTCATACAGCTCACAAATACAGACATTCCAACCAGCACCTATGACATGCTAGGACAGCACAGCACACAAAACATTTCTTTAAGCAAACGGAACAAGTAGGTTTACTGCACAACATCTATTTCATTTTAACTGTTCATGCATCACTGAAAGAGATTTACCTCTATTCATGACTGAACATGAGTTCAGCATTTCTTGTACATCCTAGATGTAGGAACAAAACAAGGATTTGAGTATAAATCTATGGCATTCTGCAGAATCTGAGTTGTTCCAGAATTAATAATCAAGATTTCATACATACACTTCTCCAAAGCATTATGAACAATGTAATTAAATGAACAACTGAATATGAATATACATTTATGGATGTTACATGTACACCCTATCATATGAATGTCAGTCATCGATGAGAGGCTGAAAACTGGTGTTAGTAGTTAGGATTACTGTCATGAATATACAAAACTAGATATTCACAGATGTTAGAGATATTCCCCATTACATTAATGTCAGTCCATGAGAGATTGAACACTGACGTTAACATTGAGGATTACTGTCATACAAATTCAGAACTAAATTTTCACGGGTATTCTATCACATGAATATCAATCAACAATGAAAGATTGAAAACTGGTATTAACAGTAAGGATGACTGTCGACTGAAATCGCTGATGAATCTTTTTAATTGTGTCTAATGCTGAACGGAATTTCATCATTTCAGGTATGCTAACTGGATGGCAACAGGCTGGAAGTTGCACTGGGGTACAACTCCACAAATACATATCCCCAACAACACCCATCACTGAAGGATGATCATTAAAAAAGCACACACAGAGAAAAGGCCAGATATTCACACTTTATCTTCAAAGCAACAAAGTTGCCAGAGGACATTGTTTTCCACTTCTCATGAAGGGAAGAACACAAACAACACACACACACACTCAGAGTGGCACACTTCTGGTTTTGTAAAGTTTCAGGCCCACATCTTGGGCATAGTGACCGTCCAACAAATTGTTTTCTCACTGTGACGCTATTTGTGTGGAGCTTCAACAACCCCTAACCAGGGTTACAAAGAAGGCCCTTTTATTTCTTTTTAAACCTTTTTTGATAATCAGAGGCGCACAGTTTTGCTCAGAATACTATCTCACTAATGTCATTCCAAAAGAAAAGACACAACTGTAAAACTGACCCGCTTAAGATAATTGAAGTGAAGTACTAAATAGTACCTACATGGCAAGTTAGCAGCACCACTCACATCAATGGCACCTGATGATGAAGTGAAGCACTTAAAGTTAGCAGCACCACTCACATCAATGGCACCTGATGACCAACAAAGTCAGTGAAGAAAATTACGCTGAAAAAAAGGAAGAACGGAAGGGGGTGGGGGGAAGCAATACAAAAAAAACACACACACAAAAAAACAAACAAAACCAAAAGAACTTCAGCAAGTAACAAACAAAAAGCATGAGAAGTTTTCTGCCACCACGGTAACACCAAAAAACATTTGAAAGAAAACAATTAAAAAAAACTGCAGTCATAATTACCTGTACAGCCAGTGTTGAAAAATGGTGGCCAAGGTGAGGAACACAGCGCAGCACTTGAAGATCACGTCCATTGGCAGATTCTGTGCACCAAGCACTTCAGCATTACTTCAGCATTTATAAAAATCTGATATGGTGAGGTAACGTTGCTTAAAGGCCAGCCAACTGCAAACAGCCATACCAGGGCTGTCACCACACTGATGTCAGCTAACAAGTCATTTAGAAAAACAAAGAAAAAAAAATCCTCATTTGTACAACCTTTAAAACATACCTTCTAAAAAAACTCACTGGAAATTTCATTAAAAATCTTTCTTCTGTAAAACCTTAGATCAGACGATAAATGTTGATCTCTTCCAGCAATTCAGAGATCACATCAGGTGGGGGGACATCTTTGAATAAAATCTGATATTACAAAAGAGATTAAAAACACACACACACACACACACCCGAAGGTGCCAGTGGGACCTAGAAAAATACTGTCCTAAACAGGTGAACCAACCAGCCAGGAGCAATCCTGCACCACCCTTGTAAGCCTCTGCTGTGTTCATGACACATAGGGTGCAGACACGCACATCGTATACTATTAAGATGTCAAGGGACGTAACTGCTCCCTGCAGATGCCATTGTGTGATCACCGGACATGACACAGAACCTCCACGGAAGCGGCGGTTTCAAAGGTGCAAAGTAATGCACATTCAATAAACATGAGAAACATTGACATCCTTATATCATAGTCACTTAGCAGAAAGTCTGAACTTAAAATCACTTAGGGAGAATGACACACACTGCAGCCTTTCTGGAAACAATCCCAAATACAAATAAACAAACAAAAATAAGGTGCAGAGTAACACTGATTCAGTACAACGTCAAGCACATTTTCAAGGAACATGTATCTTCTTTTAGAGATGACAAACAACAGACATGAAAATGCACAGAACAATACGCTCCAGATCGCAGTAAGCATAAGAATGTTTTTCAATGGGTTTTGAATGTATGTTACTTGGCACTTTGTTTCAGTGTGTTTATTTGTATTTTGGCCCCAAAATCCATTACTTCAGCTACTTGATCATGCTTGAAATGCAGTTCCAGTCCACCAATGACTTAGCTGGAACTGAAAATCCATTCTCTTGTCCCTAGTAGCAAGCTTCCATAGCAAGTCCAGTTCCCTCATTACGTGAGAAACTTCAGCTGAAAAACAGATCCTTCTGTAGCAGGCTTTGACTGCGTAACAACTACAACATAAGTCAACTGCAAATTTAATGATGTCACTTCATTACGCATTCACAGCAAATACGAAAACTTCGCTCATTTGATCATATTTCAACTCAAAAATCATTACTTCAATTCAGTTCATACTTTTTTTATAGCCCACTTTACTTGCAGGGGCTGTGTCATGACTTGTCACTCTATCAAAATCCATTCCATACATGTTTATTTTAAAAAAGAAAGACAAAACAGCCAGGTTGTTTGAAACGTATTTAAAAACAACTCAAAACTGGATCTCTGCTCTTGAAGACTCATGCCAGTCTGTTGCAGCTCTTTTTATTTCCATCTTCTGTATCATGTGACTCATCATCATGCGACTTAGTAAAATGGATGTGCTGTTACAGGTAACTAAAGATGTTATGCCCTAGACACTTTAACCTAACTATGAAAGCACATTATACATTCACATCATTCTCCCATAATATGAATCTGAATTTTTTTTTTTTTTTTTTTTTTTTTTTTGTAACACACCAGCTTGTCCTGCCATTCAGAGGACCAAAAAAGTAGCACCATAAATATACATGAAAGAGCAACAAAGCTGATACTCAAACAGTTAAGCGGCATGGCAAATTTCCCTTACTCCGCCTTCTGATTAAACTCCTGTTTTCAGTTGAAGCTTTTTCTCATTACTTTTAACTAAAACTTTCTGGATCCCCCTTCCTCTCCCAGGCTTAAATCAAACTGTCTTCATTTAAAACCAGGCTTTAAAAAAAATCATAATTAAATTCTGCACTCTATCAGAGTAATCTTCAAAAAAAACCCTAAGAAACCCTTACACTACAAAATTGAAGCTGTTACCGATTTGTCACTACACAAACCATTCCGATTCTCACCTGTGTCAGGATGAGGACGACGATAAAATTCAGAGGGACCCGGAATATATTCATTGTTGTCGCTCGTGCTGAAACACATTTAATAACATTACACAGGGAACTCTGTTCATCTGTCTCCAAATCTAGACTGTTTACGCAAGACCCATGCGTACAAAAATGCTTCTTAACACATTTGCAGGAATGACCCTTTTCCTATGCTACATTTTTGTATCATGTGTGAGAACATTTGGAGCTATGCATGTAAGGAAGTATCAGCCAGTAAAGCCCACTGTAGCTGGTATGCCTAATATAAAGAACATTCCCTTGGAACAAAACAATCATTACAACTGCAAAAACACATACATATATATATACAGGCATACACAAACAAACATATGCACACAAACACACATAAAAGCAAGCACATTTTTCAATACGAACCATTTCCAAAATCTCTTCAATTCTGTTAGTGAATACAAACCACACAAAGATACTATCACACATACCTGTGATATGCACACCTACCCCCCCCCCCCCCCCCCCCCACACACACACACACACACACAGAGGTACATGTGCAGATACAGACACACACACATGTGCATGCACACACACACACACACAAACACACATATGCACGCAGGCACATACACACACACACACACACACACACACACACACACACACAGAGGAATTCTGCAAATGATGTCTTTCTCTCTTTTCTGCCAGAACAACACAGTACAGTACAATGCATACAACAAAGCTCAGAAAAACACAGTACAGTACAATGCAGTACGGTACAAGACAGAACACAGTACAGCACAGTGCAATACAGTATAGTACATAACACAGTTCTCTGTTGTCCGTCGAGACGACAAAGACCATCTAGTCATCCTGGGGTCGGGGGTGAATTCGTAGATGGCTGGTCAGGCCGTTTGCCCCGCAAAGATGTATCACAGTACAGACAGGGGATGGTGACATAACACAGTACAGTTCAATGCAATACAGCACAGTAGGGAACACAGTACTGTGCAGAGCAATACAGTATAGTACAGAACAGAGCAATACAGTACAGTACAGAACACAGTACAATACAGTACAGTACAGAACACAGTACAGTACAGGGCAACACAGTGCAGCACACAGTACGGTACAGAGCAACACAGTGCAGCACACAGTACAGTACAAAGCAACACGGTGCAGCACAGAACACAGTACAGTACAAAGCAACACGGTGCAGCACAGAACACAGTACAGTACAGAGCAACACAGCGCAGCACAGAACACAGTACAGTACAGAGCAACACAGTGCAGCACAGAACACAGTACAGTACAGAGCAACAGAGTGCAGCACAGAACACAGCAACACAGCGCAGCACAGAACACAGTGCAGTACAGAGCAACACAGTGCAGCACAGAACACGGTGCAGTACAGAGCAACACAGTGCAGCACAGAACACAGTACAGTACAGAGCAACACAGCGCAGCACAGAACACAGTGCAGTACAGAGCAACACAGTGCAGCACAGAACACAGTGCAGTACAGAGCAACACAGCGCAGCACAGAACACAGTACAGTACAGAACACAGTACAGTACAGCACACACAGTACAGTACACACAGTACAGTGCAGCACACAGTACAGTAAGCACAGTACAGTACAGAGCAACACAGTGCAGCACAGAACAGTACAGTACAGAGCACACACACAGACAGCACAGAACACAATACAGTACAGAGCAACACAGTGCAGCACAGAACACAGTACAGTACAGAGCAACACAGTACAGCACAGAACACAGTACAGTACAGAGCAACACAGTGCAGCACAGAACAGTACAGTACAGAGTACAGTACAGTACAGAGCAACACAGTGCAGCACAGCACAGTACAGTACAGAGCACACAGTGCAGCACAGTACAGTACAGTACAGAGCAACACAGTGCAGCACAGAAACAGTACAGTACAGAGCAACACAGAGCACACACACAGTACAGAGCAACACAGTGCAGCACAGAACACAGACACACACACAGTGCAGTACAGCAGCAGCAACAGTGCAGCACAGTACAGTACAGTACAACACAGTGCAGCACAGAACACAGAACAGTACAGTAGCAACACAGCACACACAACACAGTACAGTACAGAGCAACACAGTGCAGCAGCACAGAACACAGTACAACACAGTGCAACACAGTGCAGCACAGAACACAGTACAGTACAGAGCAACACAGTGCAGCACAGAACACAGTACAGTACAGAGCAACACAGTGCAGCACAGAACACAGTACAGTACAGAGCAACACAGTGCAGCACAGAACACAGTGCAGTACAGAGCAACACAGTGCAGCACAGAACACAGTACAGTACAGAGGAACACAGTACAGCACAGAACACAGTACAGTACAGAGCACAGTACAGCACAGTGCAGTACACACACAGTACAGCAGTACACAGTACAGTAAGCAACACAGTGCACAGCACACAGTACAGTACAGAGCAACACAGTGCAGCACAGAACACAGTACAGTACAGAGCAACACAGTGCAGCACAGAACACAGTATAGTACAGAGCAACACAGTGCAGCACAGAACACAGTACAATACAGTGCAGTACAGAACACAGTACAGTACAGAGGAACACAGTGCAGCACAGAGCACAGTGCACAGCACACAGAACACAGTACAGTAGGAGCAATGCAATGCAGTACAGAACACAGTACAGAACAGTGTGTTTTTGCACAGCACAGAGCAACAAGGTACAATGCAATACAGCACAAGTAACAACACAGTACAACACAACACAGTAAAGCACCATACAGAATACAACAAGCCAGTGCAAGCGCAATACAGTACAGCACAGAACAACAGGACACAGCCCAGAACAATATACCACAGTGCTGAACAACACGGTACAGCACACTATAATGCAACTCAGTACAAAACGACAAGGTACACTGCAGCACAACAGCCAGCCATGCACATAGTACAATATACAAGCACAGAGTGGTACAGAAAATTACACTACAGTGTAGCGCAACACTCCGCAGCATGGTGAAGTTCAGCTCTGTGCAGTGATCTAAGAAAGGGGAGATAACCTATTCCGGCTAGGGTGGGCATGCTGATTCGCAAGGCCACAGCCTGAAGAGGTTGGAACTCCTGTAAACCACTAACAACAAGACCTCAATGTCGACACAGAAACCCAGCTCGCTAAGCACAGGCGCTCAGTCTGCTGACATGGTTGGATCTCCATCCATACCCACATGCCTCCCTTGCCCTCTCACTACTGATCAATCAGGCAGATCATGTTCTGCCCAATCGTGTTTCAACCAACCCTTTTTGTTCAAATGCCTGGAGGCAAGGGCTCTCAACCCGGAGCTCTAAACATCTGGAGGATAACGTTTCACCTGACTATTGATGCATGGTTTGCCCAAAATTATATACAGAGCCCGGGAGTAAAAACATGGGGGTACATATCAAGAAAAGCTATTCTTTCTGACCTCTGGTGATATTACCTTGTTTTATAGAAAGGTGAAGTGGATTTCAAATAGAAAGAAAATAAATCAGCCAACCCTAAGACACAAAGTTCAAACTGAAGACTGTCAATGTAGATTTTTTAAAGCGCTGTCAATGTGGATTTTTTAAAGCGCGTTCCTGAGCAAAAACACCAGCAGTCTGTATTGTTATGGTTTAACAAAAGTTGGAAGAGTCTTGACAGCAGATGACACAGAAGTCACAGCGAACAAAAGAGCAGGTTTGGAAGTATTAGCAGCAGCAGACAACATGGCCAATGCCGTTGAAACAGTTCTTGAAACCCTGAAATCCTTCAGAGGTTTTGATGCCACAGAGAACAGTGATGAAGAAGACTGTGAATAGCTGTTATTTTTTTTTCCTGCACTGTAAAAGCCATACAGCAGAATGCACGCGCTTTGCTGTACCAGTTTGGTTACTGGTTTTCATGGCTATTTTCTCACAGCTAATCGAACATTGCTATTCATGTACTTGCACTTTAAATTCTTTTAGTTTAAATTCGGCAGGTGCGACTTACATAACAGTGGGGTTTATAATCTTGAAATTATGGTAATTCCTTGTCAAGGAGTGGAACAGAAGTTACCACAGGAGAAGATAACCCTTACAGAACAGGGAATCAAGCCTTTCAGTGCTCTGCTCCCTATACCGAGGACAGGTTCAAAACACACATCAACCCTCTAGACATGCAAGGCCTTCTTACTTTCTTCAGGGACGTATTTGCCACGCATGGTGCTGACAGAGGGCCAGAAGATGCCCACACACACTTCAAACACCAGGAACCCACTGAAGACAATCATTTGATTCTGCACACACAACACACACCACCACACTTTATCCCCATCAGCAAACAACAGTAACAAGCAGAAAGAAAATAAAGACATAAAAAAGTCTGAGGGAAGGAAGAACACTGAGAAAGAAAGAGTGAAAAAGAGAGACAGAGAGAGACAGACAGAGAGACAGAGAGAGACAGACAGAGAGGGACAGAGACAGCGAAACAGAGGGAAAGAAGAGGGTGGAATGCCAACAGTGGGACAGAGGAGACAGAGATAAACTGAGACACATCGAGGCAGAGAGATCACGAGACAGCAAGAGACAGAAATTATGTGCATATAAAAAATATAAATCATTTCATAGAGCAGAAAATCTTTCTTCAATAACAGAGCTTCATGTACGTGCTTTTTCTAATTCAAGGCACACACAGGCATACATTAAAAAATGTATGGACACACGCACACACGCACGCACACACACACACGCACATGCGTGCACACGCACACTCACACACACACACACACAGGCACACACACACACACACACACACTCATAGAAGCACACTCACACACACACACGTACGCACACACACACACGCACACTGTGTGCGCCATACAGATACACTTCATTAATAAAGTCAATACAGAAACAGGAAAATCTTACCCCAGGAAACCAAACAGGGGTCAACAGGCTCAATGCAGATACAAACAATACAACCCTGAAAAAAAAAAAAAAAAAGCATCCCTGACTTAATCTATTCTACCATACTGATGATGAACACTTAACAAGATGAAACAAGACACAGATGTTTCAATTTCCAAAAACCAGCTCTGAAGCAAAGGCTGTTGAGATGACAATTTGAATACTAACACACATGTTGACATCAGAATCGATGTCTGATCTCATGATGCTCTCCATTGATGTATACGAATGATGTACAGATAGATGTCTACCGAAAGCTGAATACTAACTCAAATCGCTATCAGAGTCAGTGATACTTACTAAGCCCTCCACAGACGTACAAGCAGTCAGAAGTTTACGTACTACCACACACGTCACCGTCATGCTGTCAATGTCTCATTTCATGAAGTTCTCGAGTGAGTGAAAGAACATTTGAACACGTATTTTCATCAGTAGCATGCATGATCACCAGCACCAATATCTTGCCTATCAAATGTTTCTCTGATCTGTTCTTGAACAGAAATTTGAATACCTGTACATATCACCATTCCTGTCCACTTGGACAGAAAATTGAACATTATCGCAGTTCACCGTCACTGTGTTGCTGGGCAAAAGTTTAAAGGCTAACACACATCACTGTCACTGCCTACTTTGGAAAGAAATTCCAAAACTACCACACATGTTATCGTCACTACGATCTTGGACAACAGTTTAAATACTCAGAAACATATTACAATCACTGGACATTTGTACATAAATTGAAACACCGACACCTTAACATCACTGTACACTTGAACAGCAGTTGAAATATTGACACACATGTCGCCCCATCACAGCTGCCAGTTGAAACACTAACAAGCATGTCTTCATAGCTACCACTGTTCTTTTTGCATGTAACACTCCTGCTACGATCAAATTATCAAATTAAAGCAAGAAATGAACTAAACTGAACTTTTAGAACTTGAATACTAAATTAAAACAAACAAAAAGTGTGAAGAAAAAGTCTAACAGTGGATGCAGTGTGTGTGTTGGTGTTTACTGAAATCTGACTACAGTCCTCACAGATGCGCATGTTTCACACACTGTCACTGCAGAGTCCAGTGAATGCAGGTAACGTGTGCCATACGCATGGTTTTCTCAGCCATGATCAAGTCAGTGGCATTGAGGTAACAACCTGATCTACAGTATTCGTGTTGGTGGCAAAGTCACTTATCACTGTCAGTTATACAATACTATCTTCAAACACTTTACAGCAAAACTGAAGTGCCTTGCAAATGGCCACAGCCTTTATCCTCAAACAGCCAATCTCAATCCTCAAAGCTATAAAGAAAAAAAAAAAAAAATGTGTATGGAAAACTCCATATAGAAGGGTCACCCTTAACAGGCGCATAGGGTCAAAATTATAGTTACCTGGTAACAGCAGACATGTGGTATACAGTGGAAAAAATATCAAAAAGTTAAGTACTTACACACATCATTGTCAGTGTCTCACTTAAAATACCTTCTACTTAAAGCAAACTTGGACTAATATCTTGATCTTTTACGAACATCTCACCAAAAAGTCAGTGGCTCACCTGTCAATCCACCCCCACCCCCCCACCCCCACCTCCCTCACTGATGTCTACTTCTTCGGCAAAGTTTCAATACTAACACACATGTCGCAATAAGACGGTCAGTTTCTCACCTCATGAAGCTCTCCACTGATGTGTACTTGGACAGAAGTTTGAACACTGATGACCCAATCATGATCGCCACCTATCACAAACACCAGACAGGTGAAGGAAATATTCATCATCCCAATCAACTGGCACACCTCAATGAGTGCACGTGAAATACTCAGGTTGAATGTGAAAAGGTAAGCGGTAAATCTTGACAGACAGAGTTTCAACTGACACACACTCTGCTAGGGACTCTTGTCTCTGTGTTTCACTGATCATGGACTTCAGTTGTTCTGCTTCCATCCCTTTGTCTCTGACGACTGTCTTCAGGCGCTCAGCCTAAAACACAGAGATGGACCACATTCCTCCTCCTATCCACAGGTGTACATGTGAACAGTTGTCAGCGTATGGTGCCACTTTAACATCAACTGTTCTGTTCAGGGATGGACGTCCTTTGTTGACAGATCCTTTCCATGGCATTACTCAGCTCATCCTGACTCTCTCTCTCTCTCTCTCTCTCTCACACACACACACACACACACACACACACACACACACACACCCAAAAACACACAGGTTTTCCATGTTCCAGTACAGTCCCATTAGTTTATAGGGCAGTGTTAACATAAGAACACCGCCTGGTCAGTCACCAGGGAACACCTTGTTGCTGCAGGTGTGTCATAATACTGGTGTTCACTGGTTTTTTCCTTTTCATTCCACACACACACACACACACACACACACACATACATAACCACACACACACACACACATACACACATACACACACACACACACACACACACACACACACACAATGCCACCTTTTGAATCACCTCCTGATGACAAAAATCAATATGTCAAGGAGCCAAACTAATTCTTGTGTCCTTTCTTGGAGCCAATATCCCTACCACAGCCTTCCAACATTATCTCTTTTGAATCTGCCAACAGCAAACAATCTGTTACAATTCCCCCCCAGAAAAAAAAAAATGTAACAGTAGTTTTGCTGATTTCAAAAACTGATTATTAACAATTTTTCATTCAGATTTCATATTATCGGTGGAAAAAAATTGAGTGTGGGTTGAGTTCCAAAGGTTTTCAGCAGCAAAAAAAAGGAAAAAAAAAAAAAAAAAAAAAAAAAAAACAAGCGGATAAAAGAGGACATCAGCTTGCAAAAAAAAAAGGAGGAAATTGGCTAAAAAAAAAAAAAAAAAAAAAAAAAAAGAGGACAGTTGGGATGCTTGTTCTGCGATAATCACCTTCCTACGATAGACAGGGCAGGTCATATCGTCAAGATTCCCACTGAAGACAAACTACACCTGCTGAAAATTCTAGACAGTGCAGCAGGCATGATCCCCTCACCTGGAAACATGCTGGTACTTTGTTTCCAAAATGGTGCAGTTTGACACACAAGTTTGAGCAGAGAGTGGTGTTTCGTCTGCTCTTTCAGTCCACCCATAACCAGACCACTGGGTTGTACAGCATTCATCCATCTCTCTGACTGTACAGCATTCATCCATCTCTCTGCCTGTACAGCATTCATCCATCTCTTAATTGTACAGCATTCATCCATCTCTCTGACTGTACAGCATTCATCCATCTCTCTGACTGTACAGCATTCATCCATCTCTCTGACTGTATAGCATTCATCCATCTCTTAATGTACAGCATTCATCCATCTCTTTGGTTGCACAGCATTCATCCATCTCTTAATTGTACAGCATTCATCCATCTCTTTGGTTGTACAGCATTCGTCCATCTCTTTGGTTGTACAGCATTCATCCATCTCTTTGATTGTACAGCATTCATCCATCTCTTAATTGTACACAGCATTCATCCATCTCTTTGATTGTACAGCATTCATCCATCTCTTTGATTGTACAGCATTCATCCATCTCTCTGACTGTACAGCATTCATCCATCTCTTGATTGTACAGCATTCATCCATCTCTTTGGTTGTACAGCATTCATCCATCTCTTTGATTGTACAGCATTCATCCATCTCTCTCTGACTGTACAGCATTCATCCATCTCTTTGATTGTACAGCATTCATCCATCTCTTTGGTTGTACAGCATTCATCCATCTCTTTGATTGTACAGCATTCATCCATCTCTTAATTGTACAGCATTTATCCATCTCTCTGACTGTACAGCATTTATCCATCTCTCTGACTGTACAGCATTCATCCATCTCTCTGACTGTACAGCATTCATCCATCTCTTTGATTGTACAGCATTCATCCATCTCTTTGGTTGTACAGCATTCATCCATCTCTTTGATTGTACAGCATTCATCCATCTCTTTGGTGTACAGCATTCATCCATCTCTTTGGTTGTACACAGCATTCATCCATCTCTTTGATTGTACAGCATTCATCCATTTCTTAATTGTACAGCATTTATCCATCTCTCTGACTGTACAGCATTCATCGATCTCTGACTGTACAGCATTCATCAATCTCTCTGACTGTACAGCATTCATCCATCTCTTTGGTTGTACAGCATTCATCGATCTCTTTCACCTTAACAGAGTCTTGTTTAGCATTTATCAAGCTCTTTCACTTTAACAGTCTTGCATAGTATTTACCAGCCTATTTCACTTTAACAGTCTTGCATGTAATTATCAATTTATTTCAACTTTAGTCTTGCATAGTATTTATCAATCTATTTAACTTTAACAGTCTTGCGTATAATTATCAATTTATTTCACTTGAACAGTCTTGCATAGTATAGTATTTATCAATTAAATTCACTTTAATGGTTTTGCACACAGTATTTATCAATCTATTTCACCTGAGCAGTCTTGCATAGTATTCATCAATCTGTTTTACTACAAGTCTTGCAAAGTATTAATCGATCTATTTCACCTTAGCAGTCTTGCATAGTATTAATTAATCTATTTCACTTTAATAGTCTTGCATAGTATTTCTCAATCTCTTTCACCTTATCAGTCTTGTAAAAGCATTTATCACTCTTTTTTTTATCTGAACAGTCTTGTATAGTATTTATCAATCTTTTTCACTTTAATGGTCTTGTATAGCACTTGTCACTCTGTTTCACCTGGACAGTCTTGTACAGCATTTATCAATCTCTTTCACTTTAACAGTCTTGTATGGCATGTATCAAATCTCTTTCACTTTAACAATCTTGTGAAGTATTTATCAATCTCTTTTACTTTAACAGTCTTGTACAGCATTTATCAATCTGTTTCACTTTAACAGTCTTGTACAGCATTTATCAATCTGTTTCACTTTAACAGTCTTGCACAGCATGTATCAAATCTCTTTCACTTTAACAATCTTGCGAAGTATTTATCAATCTCTTTTTACTTTAATGGTCTTGTACAGCATTTATCAATCTGTTTCACTTTAACAGTCTTGTACAGCATTTATCAATCTGTTTCACTTTAACAGTCTTGTACAGCATGCATCAAATCTCTTTCACTTTAACAATCTTGTGAAGTATTTATCAATCTCTTTTACTTTAACGGTCTTGTACAGCATTTATCAATCTCTTTCACTTTAACAGTCCTGTACAGCATTTATCACTCTCTTTCATTTTTGACAGTCCTGTACAGCATTTATCAATCTCTTTCATTTTAACAGTCTTGTACAGCATTTATCAATCTCTTTCACTTTAACAGTCTTGTACAGAATTTATCAATCTCTTTCACTTTAACAGTCTTGTACAGCATTTACCAATCTCTTTCACTTTAACAGTCATGTACAGCATTTATCAATCTCTTTCACTTTAACAGTCTTGTACAGCATTGTCAATCTTGTACAGCATTCATCAATCTCTTCCACTTTAACAGAGTCTTGTACAGCATTCATCAATCTCTTCCACTTTAACACAGTCTTGCCAATACACTACGTCAGATCGTAACATGATTTTGCCTTCACTTTGGCAGACAAGATCCCAACTGCTGGCCCCCATGAAGAAGTTTTTCATGAGATACTGTGATATCAGAGTCGTCTGCTGGAACACCCGAAACACAGCCAGCACTCCACTGGCGCTTTTCATTTTCCTCTCCCATGAAATTTTTTTCCCCCCTGAAAGCTTTTCTTTTCAACAGATTCCATTCAAACATTTTGCTAAAATGTGCATGTTTGTGAAGCATGGGGACCTTTGCCCAGCAAGCAATGCGCTCACCATGAATGCTGAGAAAATGTGACCATGAGGGATGGCTCCTCGATGCCCATCGTCGGTCATCTGGTCGGTCGACGTGGCAGTAGGTGTGAGCGCCGGGGTCCACTCCAGCACAAAGACGTACATGGATCCTTCAAACAGCGACTGGATCAATCCCAGAGATAGGATCTTGTGGTCTGAAAATCAGCACCAGCATCACTGAAGTTTTGTCATCGTCATACAACCACATATTTCTAAGCTATCTATGGATAAAAGAGAGGGCTCACACACCGTCTACCCAACTCCCCCCAACGACCCCATCCCCATTCCACCATAGCGAAGTCAATATGTTTTGTAAATCACAAAGAGGAAAATGATGATGCTTTTCAGAACCTGATATTCTGCCTGTCCTCAGGAGTTTTCAGGAGTTTTTTCAGGGGGGGGGGGGGGGGGGGGGGGGGGGGGGGGGGGGGGGGGGTTGGGGGGGGGGGGGGGGGGGGAAGGGAAGCAGGGGTGAGGGAAGGGAGAGGGATTACAGGGTGGGTGGGGGTGGAGGAGGGGCTGACCTGAATGGAAGAAACATCTTTCATACCTGACTGTGTACCTTGAGCAACGAGAGGCTCACATGGAAACGTACCATTCACTGCATGGTGGGTCACAGCATGTACACTGCTCAACAACATTTTGACTCACTCTTTCAAAAACAACAACAAAAGCATTCTGCCACTCAGGATTTTTTTTTTTTTTTTTTTTTTTACACCTACTAAGTGATCCATTTTCCCCACACAGATCATCATCCCCCCCCCCCCCCCCACTCTCTTGTATCTTAAAACACTGGCAGGTGTACGTTTTTTCTCACGTCTTGCTTGCCCCCCCCCCCCCCCCCCCCCCCCCCCAACCCTTTTTCCTTACTCCTATCCTTTCATGTCCAATCACGAAGTGTGTAATATTTGGGACTGTGAGTGTAAAATCCTAGCACCTGCTTTCTCACTTTCTGTCATCAGATGGAGCATCTATGAATCTAGACTACCGCAGGTTTGAATCATGTGCCTGTGCTCCGTTACTGCATGAACAAGCGCCTGTACAATAATGCTTTCATTAGCGTGCCATGACGTATAGGATGTCAGGGTGCCATGACAACATATGAACGATGACATTGCTTTTTCTTAAAGTCACATCACAGCATGTTGGCGGTCAGTAGGAATGCCTGGATGCATCAGTCCTCTCTTCACGTATCCTGATGCTGGGTATTCCTGCCTCCCCCCTCCCCCACCCCTCCCATCAAATGCTGATATAGGTAACATGATTGTTTTCCATGTGCCTGTCTCACAGGGAGCATGTGTAGACACCTACAGAGGGTTCAGCTAGTATCCACCCACGCTTATCCTGAACTAGGGGATGGAACTGGAGGCCCCACCTGTTAAAAAAAAAAAATTGAAATAATGCAAAAAATATTTAACAGATTTCAAAAGAAAAAAAAAAAAAAAGAGGAAAGAAAAAAAAAAGAAGGAAAAAAGAAAAAGGGAAAATGTTGGAGGTAAGAGGGAGGTTGGGGAGGGGGGGCAAAAACAAACAACAACAAAAACTAGGAAATGGGCAATATCCTGTTCCACACTTCTATTAACCAGGCACTGACAGGACCTGAACCTGTGACCCTTACGCTGAGAGTTAAAAGTTCTCAAAGAGAGGAGCACAGCAAGAACTGTGTAAGTGGGGATGACTTGCATGGTGGTATTGAGGCCAATTACAGAAAGGGGTTTAATAACCTCCTGCCCCTAACTCCCCACATGACAAATTTGACAGCAGCTGTTACTTCACTTCATCTAGTTCTGTTTGCTTGCTCACCACTCAGCTAGCTGGTAAACAATCCTTCCTTGATCAATACCGCTTGAAAATTCCTGCTCTGTTACATTAGGGCGGGAACTTATGTGCAGATATACTTGTGACTGTGTACCTCCTACAGCAGCCGAAGAGCTTACTGCACAGGTGTTCACAAGAGTGTGTATGCCTTTGAGGAGAAATAACAACCGTACGTGGAGAAGTGTCCAACCTGTGGTGGGAAGAGGCCTGTACAGCCTGTGTCAGGACCACCCTCAAGCGTAGCTACACCTGCGCATTCAGCCTGGACCTACCATTTCTAGTTAGTTGCCAAGTGAGGCGGCTGTAGGTGGAGAGCTGAACAAATTTTAAAAGAAACTATGATGACTCCAACGAACAATGGACAAATGAATCACACGACAAAACATGACGCGTTTTGACCTCTTGGGTCTTCTTCAGGTAAGATAAACAACACTCAGGACGATGAAAATGAAGAACAAGCAATCAATTACTTTGTCAAATTCAGCACAAAATGGTCATTGAATCAACGCTGAATCAATCATTCAATGCCCATCTTGTGCCGACGGCGACAAAGATAAGGGATGGCTTGTTCTTATTTTTTGTTGTCCTGAGTGTTGTTTACCTTGCCTGAAGAGGACCTAAGAGATCAAAATGCATCGCGTTTTGTCTTGTGATTCATTTGTCCATGTTGTTCAATGAAGTCATAACGATTACTTTTAAAACTACATTTCCAGTTCAACGCCCCTGACCAAGATGGAAGCGCACATCCAAAAGTGTTCATAATTATACAAACGTCTTCCTGCAAATGCTACCCAAGATTTCACATCACATAAAAAATAAGGTATACTGAACAATAAACAAGTAGGGTAAGTCTTGCTTCCATGATGAAATAAATATATGCCCTATTCCAAATGAACGCTGCTTACAACACCAAATTGCCAAGCAGAAATGACAACACAGAGCACACAGAACAAACAAGGAGACATCCCCCTAGGGCATACTGACATATTTGAACTGAAAATCACCTACACAAAGAGTGAAAATGACCATCATACGCTGAGTTTAGCCCTTCTGATGTCATCCACAAAAGTCTTTTCAGCTGAAGTTGGCCTGTCTAACTTTTATCACTGGGGACTCAAAAACAGTTTCCTATTCCTTTTCTGCTCTATCATCAGCCAATCAGTGAAGGCCTTACACAATCAAACTTGTCAGAAGCCAGTTGATGAAAGCCTTACACTATCTAACATGTTAGAGGTGCAGTGCTGACAGATGTTTCTAATACCTTTTCCTCTTCTATTTTCTGACACTTTTTTCCTTTCTTCTTCTTCTTCTTCCTCAAAGTAAAAAAAAAAAAAAAAATCTGTTAACTGTGATTCCTCCTGCAACGGAAATGGTGAATGCCTCTAGCTGACCTGTGCGAATAGCTGACAATGCGACGGTGAAGGACTTCTTGAGGTCACTGTTCTGGTTCCCATAGTTCTCAGGCCAGGTCAGGACGATGATGACCACCATCACAGTCAGCACTGACATGGACACATCGAAGGGAGCCCTGGGAAAAAAAACAACAACAAAAAAAAACGCACATCATCATTATCTTTCTTTTAAGTCAAAGGGACCTCTGATCAGATATACACTGTCCTACATGCGATCTTGATGTCAACCCCAAAACGAGCTCTGAAATACATCAAACTCAAAAGATCAAATTACTCTACATCCAATGGAGCCCTGAAAAAGACGCACTTTTACAAGTTATAACACCCAAAGGAGCCATGAAAATCTGAACACCCACAAGAGCCCTTTTACAAGTTACAAGTTATCTGAACACCCACACCCTGAAAAGAGCCCTGAAAACCCACAAGACCCTGAAAAGACACACACCATTTTACAAATTATCAAATGAAAAGACCTAATTCAAATCATCTCTACATCCAAGGGAGCCCTGAAAAGACGAAAGCTATCACACAAAGAATCTCTTCATCCATGGGACCCTGAACAGATAAACACAGTAAAACAAATCTGTCTCTGACCATGCGTGTGTGTGTGTGTGTGTGTGTGTGTGTGTGTGTGTGTGTGTGTGTGTGTGAGAGTGTGTGAGAGAGAGAGAGAGAGAGAGAGAGACAGAGAGAGAGAGAGAGAGAGAGAGTGTGTGTGTGTGTGTGTGTGTGAGAGAGAGAGAGAGAGAGAGAGAGAGAGAGAGAGAGAGAGAGAGTGTGTGTGTGTGTGTGTGTGTGTGTGTGTGTGTGTGTGTGAGACACAGAGAGAGAGAGAGAGAGTGTGTGTTGAGTGAGAGAGAGAGAGAGTTTGTGTGTGTATGTGTGTTGTGTGTGTGTGTGTGTGTGTGTGTGTGTGTGTGAGAGAGTGTGTGTGTGTGTGTGTGTGTGTGTGTGTGTGTGTGTGTGTGTGTGTGTGTGTGTGTGTGTGTGTGTGTGTGTGTGTGTGTGTGTGTGTGCATGCATGTGTGCATACGTGCATGCTGTGTGCATCCGTGTGTGCATGCATGTGTCTGTGTGTGCACACGTGTGCGTGTGCACCTACCCAGTTTTATCAATGTCAGTTCAGTGATTTTTGTGTCATCTTGCCGAGAGAAAGGAGATCTAACAGACACAAACCAACAGAAGCATGTGAACAAATAACCTCCTCAGCAGAGATACTGTCACTTCAGGGCCAGAGAAGGGGGGGGGGGGGGGGGGGGGGGGGGGGGGGGGGGGGGATTTTGACAGTTTGGGGATTACAGAGTGCTTTGGAATGATGGGATGCAACTCGCAATGTGAAATGATAATACAAAAAAAAAAAGAGTTTGTTCCATACAGAAGGCATTTCAGAATGCTGGGCACAGGTCATGGTGAAGGCCCACTGGCAGGGCCAAAACTACTGATCAAAGAGATCATTAAAACAGGTGTTTGACCGTGTTCAAACAACCCATCCACCCCCTCCCATCCATCCATCTCCATACCAAAAACAAAGAAAAAAAAAAAAGATACCGTAGGCCAAAAAGTATTAAGAGTAATGAAATACATCAAATAAATTCTCAAGTGAAGTGGGAAGATGTTTTCAGTAATTAACAAAAATGGTCATTTTGCTCCCGTGGTGAAACAGTGACAGATACGTAACACCAAGCTAAAATGTTCCTTGCAGCACCCAGTCACCTACGCACATGCAGACAAGAGGCGCACAGAGAACAAACAAGAAAACTTCACAACAACAACAACAAAACAACCCTGCTGATATACCCTCAGCTAGTGCATGGTATGGTAATGTTGCTTCATAACCCAGCTGACCACAGATGGCCACATCAGGGCTGTCACCATATTGACAGCTGTTGTATGCACACAGCAACAACAAAAAAAAAAAAAAAAAAGCACAAATATACATATTGAAAAATCATTATTCAAAACTGGTGTTGCATTTCTATCTCGAACACTGCCACACAGAACACACACATATGAATATGAACACAACACCCGTAACCTCTGTATGATCGATACAAAAGAAAATCTTCAGAAAGGGAAGGGGGGGGGGGGGGGGGGAGAGGGAGAGATGCAAACAGTAAACACAAAAAACAAGGAAGTGAACTTTTAACTCCTCCGATGAAACAGTGACACGCAAACAACTCCGAATTAACATTGCTTGCGGTGCTGGTTCACCTAGTACAAAGGATCCAAGAGGATTACAGAACAAAAAAAGAAACCTCTCTCAAGAAGAAACAAAGTTCCCAGCTTGCTAAGGTAACCTGCAGTGACCCCCCCCCCCCCCCCCCCCCCAACAACATCATAAAAGTTGTTCTGATCTACACAGTCCTGAGTCAGCCTCAAGCCAAATCTAATGGGGGGACGGAGCCATTACACCACACACTTGTGAAAAGAATGTTATCTGCTGTCACCATCACAATGGGAATAGACCCAAACCGTGTGCATAGGCCATATATCGATATATATATATATATATACATATCTGTGTATGTGGACCGCCCTGGGCTTGCCAATATACCATCTCCAGTTTCTACTTTGAGGGGAAAAGGGAATGGTGGGAAAGGAGGGGTGGAGTGGAGCTGGAGGGGAGAAATGGGATGGGGGGGGGGGGGGGGGGGAGAGAAACAGGCTGGGAGGGGGAGGGCAAGTCAGAAAGAACCTTTTCATTTCTTCACTCTCAAAATTACAGTTCCCCCATCTCCTTCCAGCTAGGGATCTGCTTTCCAGCTGCAAAATCTTACTTCTTTCCCCACCACTTTGGACTGAATTGTGTGCAGTACGCACAGAGCCTGTGTACTTCCGCGCTGCAGTGTTGCTGTCAACTATCCACAGAGAAAAATGCATGGGATTATCATGTTTTGCATGACATTCCTGTCAGTGTCATATCAAAGTGTACACATATTATACACCTCACAGAGCACGAAACGCAAACACTGCCATGCAAGCATGAGAGTGCAGACAACCAAACCACGCAGCGACTTGTGCACTGGCGTGAAGTGAAGTGTGTGCTACAGGTTCAGTGGGCTGAGCTATGATTACAACAAACGCATGGAACACCCATACAATTTGGCCCGCACAGCTGGGCGCTGAACCATGTACACCATGATTTGAAATGTGACATCCTGGTCATGGTTTGAGGCAACCAATTTACTGCTTGGTAGTGTAGAACTTATTGCCCTTCTGACCTCTTTATTTTCTTTTTTTCATTATCGTTTTTTTTTCTTTTTTTCTTCTTTTTTTTTTTTTTTTTTTTTTTTTTTTTGGTGCTATCATCTTTTTTTTCTTTTTTTTTTTTGGTGCTATCACATCTTCTGAGCCACCTCAGGGACACTGCACCCAACATGTGCAGGACTCACCTACTAAGCCCCCTACTGACCATCTAAAAGCATTTCTTATGAAAAATGAGTATCAACTGTGAATATGACACAACGCTGTAGGTAAGTTTATGGTGCATGAATGAACCCTCTGATGCTATGCACAAGACACTAATCAAGTCATGTATGCCAATATGCTCTGCTGTTGAAGTCAATGACATCATATACGACTCCTGGCTTTGCCATCTCCATGGCGAGTGAGCAACTCATTAGATAATGAATAGCAGTCAAAACAAAGAACATAAAAACAGAATGAAAAGCTAGGGGTGGAGAGTGGAAAGAAGTGGGTGGGATTACAGCAAATCATCAATATTCATGAGGTGAAGGAAGAACCAGCGCTAAACATTCTCCAGTACACACTGCAGCATGTCACCTCCATACAACACACAAGGGCTGACTTGTACATTTAAAACAATCAGCATTTTCATGACAACTAAGTTTTAAGCAGGGCTCTGCCCCCATCCGCTGAATGACCAGACCACTGACCTGTGTGTCCAGGATAATACCCAAGCAGCATTCTTAATTATAAAACACACACACACACACACACACACACACACACACACACACATAGAGTGTGACGGAATCCAGCAAAAATGTTCAATTCAGTGATAATATCAGCCCAGTTGTTTGGTACAGCTGAATCCATGGCTTGAGGCACAGATTCTTGGGAATGAACAGGCTGAAAGAATTGCTGGTAGGGAAGCTACAAAGTCTGATGACTCAACAAT
>JADBJO010003465.1:30000-45000 GCA_016801955.1 Conus betulinus | reverse complement strand
GGACAGTGCCCAGTTTGGCAATGAGATAAGATTCCTGCATAAGGCGTTCCAGTTGTCACTCTTCGATTGCCAAAGTGCCAACTTTTGACATGGTTGATGTTGTGTTGGGCATGGTTGAAGTGTAGGGCGACTGGTTTGGGCCGGTGGTGGCGGATGTCGGCCAGGTGTTCAGAGATGCGCGTCTCAAGTGTGCGAGATGTCTCACCTACGTAGATCTTACCACACAGCTGGCAGTGGATGGCATACACAATGTTGTGGCTCTGGCAGGAGAAGGTGCGTTTAATAGTGAAAGAGCCCGTGGGGCCATGTAAGATGGTGTCTGGTTTGGTGAGAGAGCAGATTTTGCAGTTGGGTTTTTTTGAGCAGGGAAAGTACCTGGTGGCTTAGTGTGGATATTTTGTTCAGCTTAGAGCGCACCAGTAGGTCGTTGAGGTTTTTGTCACGTTTGAAAGTGATCATTGGTTTGGTCTCAAAGGCAGGTTTATGATTTTCTACTATGTGCCAGTTAGACTTCAGGATCCTGCAGATGGGCAGATTGTGAGGATGGAAGAGAAGAGAAGGCAGGCAGTGGGTCTGTCTGTCTCTTTGGGGAGGTTAGTTTTCCAGAGTAGATGTTCTGGATTTAGCTGCAGTGCGACTGAGAGCATCATTGATGACGGCACTAGGGTAGCCACGGTTGGTGAAAAAATCAGACATTTTGGTTGCTTGTATAGTGAATCTTCTTCTTAGAGCAGCAGTCTGCGTAGGCGAAGGAATTCAGAATATGGAATGCTGTTTTTAGTGGACTGGTGGTGGGAAGATGTGTAGTCCAGGTATGAGTGCGCATCAGTAGGTTTGTTTAGAAGACTGAGGTTTGAAGCAGTCCATCTTTGAGGGAGATAGTGATGTCCAGGAAGTTAACTGACTGTGAAATGGTGTAGGTCAGCTGGATGGATGGATGGAAGGTCTGAGCAAAAAGTTGAGGAAATTCTGGAGGTCATGTTCTGTGAAGAGGCAGGCATAGGATGGTCCCATTTTGGTTCCCATAGCAACACCACTGATTTGTGAGAATGTGAGAAATTCAAAAGTATGGTTAATTCTGCAAGTAAATTCAAAAGTGGTGTTGGTAAACCATGGGAAGAATGCTATGCACCTAGAACACACCTAACCTCTTACACAGGCCCAACACCAGAGCTCTACAAAAGATACATAGATGATGGATTGGGAGCCACATCCATGCCAGAACATGACCTCCAGAATTTCCTCAACTTTGCTCAGACCTTCCATCCATCCATCCAGCTGACCTACACCATTTCACAGTCAGTTAACTTCCTGGACATCACTATCTCCCTCAAAGATGGACTGCTTCAAACCTCAGTCTTCTACAAACCTACTGATGCGCACTCATACCTGGACTACACATCTTCCCACCACCAGTCCACTAAAAACAGCATTCCATATTCTGAATTCCTTCGCCTACGCAGACTCTGCTCTAGCGAAGAAGATTTCACTATACAAGCAACCAAAATGTCTGATTTTTTCACCAACCGTGGCTACCCTAGTGCCGTCATCAATGTGCTCTCAGTCGCACTGCAGCTAAATCCAGAACATCTACTCTGGAAACTAAAAACCTCCCAAAGAGACAGACAGACCCACTGCCTGCCTTCTCTTCCATCCTCACAATCTGCCCATCTGCAGGATCCTGAAGTCTAACTGGCACATAGTAGAAAATCATAAACCTGCCTTTGAGACCAAACCAATGATCACTTTCAAAACGTGACAAAAACCTCAACGACCTACTGGTGCGCTCTAAGCTGAACAAAATATCCACACCTAAGCCACCAGGTACTTTCCCCTGCTCAAAACCCAACTGCAAAATCTGCTCTCTCACCAAACCAGACACCATCTTACATGGCCCCACGGGCTCTTTCACTATTAAACGCACCTTCTCCTGCCAGAGCCACAACATTGTGTATGCCATCCACTGCCAGCTGTGTGGTAAGATCTACGTAGGTGAGACATCTCGCACACTTGAGACGCGCATCTCTGAACACCTGGCCGACATCCGCCACCACCGGCCCCAAACCAGTCGCCCTACACTTCAACCATGCCCCCAACACAACATCAACCATGTCAAAGTCTTGGCACTTTGGCAATCGAAGAGTGACAACTTGGAACGCCTTATGCAGGAATCTTATCTCATTGCCAAACTGGGCACTGTCCATCCTCATGGCATCAACGTCCAAAAGTAGTATGTACCATTCTACCTCTCTGCAGCTCCAGTCTAAAATATCCTCCACCTACACACACCCATACTACCCTACCTCCCACTGTTTACCTCAGACATAGGTTGCAGCTATCATCTTTTCCCTTTTCCTACACTCTCCGAGTCTCACCATTTGCTACGTCAATCGACTTACTCCCCACTCCCCCTCCCTCTGCCCTAGTAATGATGTGTGTAGGGGTGTTGGTAGGTATGGCGGTTGCTGGGGGTGGAGGCGGGGGGGTACCAATGAACAAGGCTGACATTACTAATGGAACACACACACACACACACACACACACACACACACACACACACACACACACACACACACACACAACACATAATAAATAGAATGCTAGCTCCTTTATCGCTGGTCGTTCCCTCTCCTTTCCTGGCGCCTTTATTTCCGCTAGTGTTACTGCACTTACCACCGCTTTAAGGTGTTGATGGTAAGAGGGTATATTACTTAAAACCTTTATTACTTTATCACTATCATCATATCATTACCTTTACTGTTCTCTTCATCAACATCATTACATCACTACATTTAATTTACAACAACACTGATGTCATTGTTATTACCGTCAGTCATTTTCACCTTTATGCTTCTAAGCATTATGTCCTATTATCACTAATCCCATTGCCGGCCATAATTGTAGAATTAAAATAATGATAATACTTAGAAACAAATAACTTAATTTTTAGAGAGAGAGAGAGAGAGAGGGGGGGGGGGGAGAGAGAGAGAGAGGAGAGAGAGAGAGAGAGTGTATAGGTGTGAATATGTTGCCCCCCCCCCCCCCCCCCCCCCCCCCACCCCCAGTCAGTATATAAACCCATCCCCTTCTTCCCTCCACCCTCTTACCATCAACACCTTAAAGTTACATGTACCAACCCATCACTTCAGTCTCAGCCCACAAATATCTTCCCACTACACACACATACTACCATATATCCCACTATTTACCTTATACATAACTTATAGCTATCTTCCTTTCCCTTCTCACCACACCCTCTCTATTTCTCACATCAGTCTATTGTTTATTCAGATACTTGTCCACTCCATTTCCCTCACATTTGGTTTTCTTTTATTTTATTTTCATTCACTATTTTCTTCAACATGTACTCCTGTTCCATCTTCCCTCTTTCCTATGCATATGTTGTGGAAATGTTGATAACCACACACACACATATCCACACACACACACACACACACACACACACACACACACACACACACACACACACACACACACACACACACACACTTCACCATCGCCTTAGCCTCCGGGATTGTTGCCACGGCAACCCTGCTGTTTAAGAATCCTCTAACCCACTCTCCTTTCTCCCATACCTACTTATTGACACCAAGACTGGTAGTATTTTTTATATATAATATTTTGACCATTATTAGTATTCCTATCAGTAATATTATCATCATTACGACTTTGACTCGCACATTATTTCCCTTCCAACAGCCTCGTTTTCATTCAACGCCTTCTTTCTTGCGCTGAACACAGAAGCGATCAAAGCTAAGTGCATTTTCGTTATTTGTTTCATGTTTGTTGCACCTGAAGAAGACCTAACAGAGAGAGAGAGAGATTCAGATGGTTTAATCATTCATAGGCCTTGGCCCCTAATGAAAGGGGTGAGTACATCATACACAAAACCTACGAAAAAGAAACAAAACCACAAAAAGACCTGCATTTAATTGAAATTATTGACAATAATGAGATTACTATAAGCGTATCATTCTACTATGAAAACAGATAATTCTTTTACCTTAAATGCCTTTATAAAAACACGGAGAAATTTTTAACATCTTGGGCAGAAGATGATGACATCCACAAAACCAGTCTAAATAAGGATGGTTGCCTATAATATTTTTTTTTGCCTGATAAATTCAGCTCGGATATTCCTGTAAGCAGGGCAACAAAGACAAAATGTACTTCATTCTCCTGTGATTCTTTGCACAGAGGACATAACAGCTCATTAATATCAGCAGCTCTGTATCTATAGTGACAAACAGCTATTTCTGAGACACCATGTCTGAATTTCATGGTTACAAATGTTAAGTGTCTATCCATGTCAAGAGCTAGCTATGGTTTTAGATCATGAAAAATTACAATAACTTTTGTAAAATCCAAATCTTTCGCTATTCTGGATGTGGTCAGATCACTTTTGCCAATGGCAATCAGTTAGGCGTTGACAAAAATGGCTTAAAAACAAAACTCATACTCAGACAAAGACGTACTTTAGTTACCCAGTTATTCTTTCCTCTTGCATCTAAGTCGTATAGAATATTATAGGCTTTGCGAGGTATTCTACAGTCTTCCATTTGTACAATTTCAGCCAGTAACGGACACATCGAACAGCTGAAACAAGATACACAGGGAATCTATTGGTTTTACCGTAAATGAGATCATTAGGCATTCGCCTATCTACACACAAAAATTTCTTCAAAGCAAACATATGCACTGTTTCACAGTGGGCAGAAAAACTTGTGTCAAGACACCCCCCCCCCCCCCCCCCCCCCATCTCAGAGCTATATTGAACAACTGGCTGAACTTGACTATCAAATATCTTTAAAAATAAACTGAGAGAAGAATTGTTTAATATGTATAACTTTTTCATAATACAAAGTACAGCACCTTTAGCTCTACTGGCTAGGTCTTGACAAGCACCAACAAAACTCAAATGAGTAGAGAAAATCATACCCAGATATTTATAAGCATTGACTACATGCATTAAGTCACCGTCATACAACCACCTCTCTTGTGTACATAAATAACCTCCCTTTGAAACACTATAATGTTACTTTTATTTAAATTAACTTTTAGTTGGATAGATGCAGCAGCCCTTTGTTAGATATTTAAACTGCATTTGTAAACCTGCTATTGTCTCTGACAACAGGATCACATCATCGGCTAACAAAAGAACAAACAATTGAAATGCATCAACTGACATCAAAGCACCATGTCTTCCCTTATTGATTACATCAATTGCCTGCTCATTAATAAACAAAGAAAACAAAACTGGACTACATGCATCTCCCTGTTTAAGACCACCTGTGCATGTAATACAGTCTGTTAATTTAGCAGCACCACAGCGCACCCTAGCTCTCACAACATCATACATACTTCTCATACATCTGTAAAGCTTACCCTGTATACCATTTTCAGCAAATTGGCCAAAGAATATTTCTGTTTACAAAATCAAATGCTTTTTTAAAAAATCTATGAAAGCAACACACAGTTTTCGATTATATGAAAACTGTTTTTGTACTAACGCTAACAAAGTGAACATGTGGTCAACAGTTGAACAGCCTTTTTTAAAGCCAGTTTGATCCTCACCCGTGATCTTGTTCTCATCTACCAATTCTTGTAATCTTTTGTTTACAATCGCCCCATGCAGCTTACTACAAATATTGCTTACAGATTCCTCTCTAATTGTTAGTATTATTGACATCACCTTTCTGAAATAGAGGTAGTATTATCGATTTGGTCCAGATATCTGGATATACATCCTCATCAAAAAGTTTACTGAACAGTTTCAGAAGAAACAGGAAGACCTGTTCAGAAGAGTTTTTAAACAAATTCACCAATAATACCATCTGGGCCAGCTGCTTTGCAGGTTTTTAATTCTTCTTAATGCAAACAGGATTTCCTCTTTAGTAATGGGACAATTCATTTAACTTTCAGTATCCTCTTGAAGTATAACCTTGTTATGTTCATTTTCAACATTAATTTTGCAATAATGTTTGAAAATGTTTAAACCATGCATCAATTTTAATATTGCTATTTGGCTGTTTTCTTTTAAATGATATCTTATGAACGGTATCCCAGAAGTCCTTTCGACATTTTACAGATACCACAAGCTTAGCCAATAAAGATTTATTGAATTCCATTTCTTTTCTCCTCAATAAATATTTGTACACATGCCAGGCAATTGAATACGCATCACTGTCTACTTTGTCACGAGTACGACGACTAACTCGTAACAATCTCATTACCTTTCTTTTATAGAGTACACATTCGTGATCATATTACTCCTTATATTTTCTTTTGCTATTTCCATATATCATACATTTCATACAATCGGCCCTTTCTTTTATGCAATTATTACTTAAATATCAAGAACATCATTTACATTAAGTTCTAATAGATTCATTGCTACATCCATTCTAGTACAAATTTCTTCATTACACAATGTATTGCTGAATATATTGGCATATTCTTCATTCCACATAAATCTATCAAACACAAAGTAAGAATCTTGTGTACTGACATCGACAATGTTTTCATTTGGAAAAGCCACATGCACAGACAAAGGTAGATGATCAGATTCTATGCGTTCCAAAATATTCAGTTCACATGAATCATATAAAAAAGAGAGAAGTTCGTTTGACAAAATGAAATAATCATTGACACTGCATCCAGAATCTGATATATATGCATAGCAACCATCACAGTCGCCTTTACACATTCCATTAAGAATACACAAATCTAAAGCAGCGCATACATTCAATAACAATTTACAGTAATTATTCACAACACAGTCTTTGGAATGCCGATTAATGCTAAGAGATTGACTATAACACTGGTCATGAGGAATGCTATACCTAGAAAAAATCTTGAGAAGTATTAGAGGTTCTACTATTTAAATCGCCATTCAAAATGACATAAGCATCTCTCCTTAACAGACAGTCAGTTAAACACTCAAGTTCGGATATTCCATAGTCAAAATCCAAATGGGCATAAAAGGGGGAAAATTCTGGTGGAACAGATGCACAAACATACAATACATCTTTCCCCATCCCAAACAACTTTTCATCAATCAGAAAAGCAGAGATATTTGGATGAGACAGATCAATGGATTTGACAAAGGGAAATAGTTCATTCTTAATTAAGCATAGTACCCCTCCCAATATTCTCCTTTGTTTTGAAAATTTTACGGCAGACTCATAAAATACTTTGTATCCAACAAAGATATCTAAACTACACTCTTCCAAAAATGTTTCTACCAGACACACAAAATCAAAATCGAAAATAAAATGAATAAAATCGGAATCATCAATTTTCGACAAAAAGCTAGTCACATTCCACAATAAAAAAAAAGAGAGAAGAATTTATTGACATTTGGAGAAGCCGCGCATTTTTCATGTTTGCATGTGCTGCCGGTCACTCAATCAGCTTGGCTATCCTGACACACGAAGCACAACTCACCAGTGACAATGTCGCCCGTTACAGACATTGCAACCGGTGTCTGCTCTTTGCGACTCCCTTTTTTTGACACACCGATACACGGCACATTTTTGTCTGATGGCTGGCCTGCCCCCTAACTGGATAGACACATATCACCGTGTTCACCCAAATTACATTTCTTACCATTGATGATCAACTGATCAAATATCATGGTGGCTCATTTTCCCTCAGATCATGCCTTCAAGCGGGGGGAGAGTTGTCACCTGATTTCTCCTGTTCGGTAGGAAAAATCTTCTCCAACAAAAATGTTGGTTCTATACAGCTTCCTTTTTGCTTAAGAATGCTACGTTTATCTTGATAAAAAGAACAAGAAGCAATGAAGGGTGAGTCGGGCTTAGCATGCATGTCTATGGACTTGCTCAAATCCAATATCACAATCCAGTTTTAATTTATGAGTGATATAGCATCCTGCAATTAACTTTCTGACGGTTCATTCGTTTCATTACGACCCCTTGGAATGCCATAAAAGAGTGGATTATTTAGTTTTGATCTGCATTCCAGATCGTCAGTCCTTTTTTCTAGCTGGTCCACCTTAGCCATCAGTTCAGAATTCTGCTCAGTAATATCAGCATTTTCTTTTCTAAGGACCCCAGCCTCCTCCCGCAAATCATTTACACCACTATACAACGTCGCGAACTGCTCACTGAGTCCCTGTAGGCTCTTCTCCATTTCGTTGAATTTGCAGTTCATTTCCTTGAAAGAACAGTTCATCAAAGTTAACATTCCCATAAGGTCTGCATTTGATGGCTGTTGTGGAGAAGAGGGGGTCATCCGTCTGTTGTCCCCTGAGGCGTCAGCCTTGTCCACATTGCCACTTCGTGCTGCACTGCCCAGCCGAGTCTGTCTCAAGCCGTCTGCCCCGGTGGGTCCCGGGTTCTGCTCCACATCGCCGCAGCACAATAAAAGTCAGCCCCCAAAAATCAGCAGGCCAAGGGCTACACCGTCCGTACGAGTTCTCAGTGGCAGCATGGTGATTTTCAAGATTGTCTTCTCCTGGCTCTCTTCACCATGAAGCCGGTGTAAACGTGGACATAGCAGCCACAGACTGACCTGGAGGCCAGTGTGCCAACGACATCATGGTTGACAACAGTGCTTGCAGAACTTCAGAGTTCTTCAGAGAGCTGGTCCGGTACGATTGAACAAAATGACAGAGCTCCTCAAAAACGTGACTGTACTAACAAAAGCACAGATCACTCCCCAAGAGAGAGAGAGAGAGAGAGAGAGAGAGAGAGAGAGAGAGAGAGAGAGGCAGCAGATGACAAGTGAAGACTGAGGGACAGAAAGAGAGCATGCAATTTTCTCTCATCTCCCCCCTCCCTACCCCACACCATTCCCTCTATTATTCTTCTCTCCCCCCCCCCCCCCCTCCCTCATCTCCCCCCTCCCTACCCCACACCATTCCCTCTATTATTCTTCTCTCCCCCTCCCCTCTTAGGGTATGGTGTGTGTGTGTGTGTGTGTGTGTGTGTGTGTGTGTGTGTGTGTGTGTG
This sequence comes from Conus betulinus, assembly GCA_016801955.1. NCBI lineage: Eukaryota > Metazoa > Mollusca > Gastropoda > Neogastropoda > Conidae > Conus > Conus betulinus. Next base: position 36,004 of record JADBJO010003465.1, on the reverse strand, counting down.
TGTGTGTGTGTGTGTATACATGTGAGTGTACATGTGTGTGTGTGTGTGTGTGTGTGTGTGTGTGTGTGTGTGTGTGTGTGTGTGTGTGTGTGTGTGTGTGTGTGTGTGCAAATGTTTGTTGTGTGTGTGTGTGTGTGTGTGTGTGTGTGTGTGTGTGTGTGTGTGTTTGTGTGTGTGTTTGTGTGTGTGTACAAATGTTTGGTGTGTGTGTGTGTGTGTGTGTGTGTGTGTGTGTGTGTGTGTGTGTGTGTGTGTGTGTGTGTGTGTGTTTATGTGTGTGAGTGTGCCTATACATGAGTACAATTACAAATTCGCTTGCAACAACTAAAACCTTCCCAAACAACAGACGTATGAGCATGTGTGTGTGGGAAGAGGGAGGGAGGGGGGTGTTAAAGGATGGGATCGGTAAGAGAGAAAGAGAGAGGAAGGGAGAGCCAGAGAGAGAGAAAGAGAGAGAGATAAAGAGATTGAGAGAAAGAAAGACAGAAAGAGAGAGAGAGAAAGAATGGGAGAGAAAGAAAGGGAAAGAGGGGGAGAGAGAGAGAGAGAGAGAGAGAGAGTGAGAGAGAGAGAGGGAAAGTGAGAGAGAGAGAGAGGTGGGGGTGATACAGAAAGCAGACAGACCGACCGAATGACAAACGAAGACAGACAGAGAGAGAGAGAGAGAGAAAGACAGCTTGCAGTTTTCTCTCTCTGCTTCTTTCCCCCCTCCCTGCCCCCACACCATTCAAACCATTACTCTTCTCTCCTCCTCCTCCCTCCCTCCATCCCTTTGTCTGTCTCTCTCTCTCTCTCCAAGGTGTGTATATGTATGTGCTTCTTTGTGTGTGTGTGAGTGTGCATGCGTGTGTCAGTCAGTCTGTCAGTCTTTGTGTATGTGCATGCATGCATGCGTGCATGCATGTGTGCGTGCACGCACGTCTGAGTGTGTGCACTCATGTGCATATACATGTATACATGTGTGTGTGTGTGTGTGTGTGTGTGTGTGTGTGTGTGTGTGTGTGTGTGTGTGTGTGTGTGTGTGTGTGTGCGTGCGCGCGCGCTTGTGCATACATCTGTGTGTGTGCATACATCTGTGCAAGTGCATGATGCATGTGTGTGTGTGTGTGTGTGTGTGTGTGTGTGTGTGTGTGTGTGTGTGCACACATGTGTTTGTGTGTGTGCATGTGTGTATGAGTGCGTGCATGTGTGTCTGAGCCGTGTGTGTGTGTGTGTGTGTGTGTGTGTGTGTGTGTGTGTGTGTGTATGCGTGAGAGAGAGAGAGAGAGAGAGAGAGAGAGAGAGAGAGGAAAAGAGAGAGAGAGAGAGACAATGCTCCATGCTCACACACAAATAAGCTTGTAAATAAAAGCACAACATCAAAAACACTCGGGCATACACATCTCTCTATGCTGAAAAGAGAGGTCAACAGTAAGTCACACAATCACAATGTCTTATTCGAATGGACCAACAGTCATCAAGCATGACACCCCCAAGGGGTGAGACTTCAAATACGACTGAGCCTGAGCTGCTCTGGGCCATTGTCTCCATCTGCGGCTGAATGGGACCTCAAACAGGACGAGTGGACCCAGGCGAAAAGATCCTGCTGATTGAGAAGGTGAAGGTGGAGAGAGGAGACAATCAGCTAATCATGCTGAACGAAAAGATATGTAAACAAGTAATCTCTCTCTCTCTCTCTATCTCTCTCTCACACACACACACACACACACACACACACACACACACGCACGCATGCACGCACGCACGCACACACACACCTCTGCAAGCCGATATGTATGTATAGTATACTCACACAAAGCCAAACACATCTGCAAACTTCTGAGCCACAAGCCCGGCCACTATGGCAATCAAAGAATTGCCCAGCACAGCATGACTGAAGATGTTACCCAGCAAATCCGCATCGTAGCCACGCTGAAACAGGAAAAGAGGATTATAGAGATTCAAACGAAATCAGATTGTACGATTTCCCTAGAGAGAAAAAAAAAAGGCTTCTCCATCCAAACAGTACCTGACACCTCCTCCCCTCTCAAAAAAAAGTGTTTACATGAACATGCAAAGGGTAGGTAAACATGGAAATGTTCAATGATCAAAGTGAGCTATAACAGAGGGTAATTACAGATGAAAACCAGCTTTGAGCTGTAGACCTAGGTAGATGATGGTAGTCAATCAGTTCAAAGACACAGTGGCTATGTAGATGATGGCAGTCAATCAGTTCAAAGACACAGTGGCTATGTAGATGATGGCAGTCAATCAGTTCAAAGACACAGTGGCTATACAGATGATGGCAGTCAATCAGTTCAAAGACACAGTGGCTATGTAGATGATGGTAGTCAATCAGTTCAAAGACACAGTGGCTATGTAGATGATGGCAGTCAATCAGTTCAAAGACACAGTGGCTATACAGATGATGGCAGTCAATCAGTTCAAAGACACAGTGGCTATGTAGATGATGGTATCAATCAGTTCAAAGACACAGTGGCTATGTAGATGATGGCAGGCAATCAGTCAAAGACACAGTGGCTATGTAGATGATGGTAGTCAATCAGTTCAAAGACACAGTAGCTATACAGATGATGGCAGTCAATCAGTTCAAAGACACAGTAGCTATACAGATGATGGCAGTCAATCAGTTCAATGGCACAGTGGCTATACAGATGATGGCAGTCAATCAGTTCAAAGACACAGTAGTTAAATATATGATGGTAGTCAATCAGTTCAAAGACACAGTAGCTATGTAGATGATGGCAGGAAATCAGTTCAATGGCACAGTGGCTATATAGATGATGGCAGTCAATCAGTTCAAAGACACAGTGGCTTTGTAGATGATGGTAGTCAATCAGTTCAAAGACACAGTGGCTATGTAGATGATGGTAGTCAATCAGTTCAAAGACACAGTGGCTTTGTAGATGATGGTAGTCAATCAGTTCAAAGACACAGTAGCTATACAGATGATGGCAGTCAATCAGTTCAAAAGACACAGTAGCTATACAGATGATGGCAGTCAATCAGTTCAAAGACACAGTAGCTATACAGATGATGCTATTCAATCAGTTCAAAGACACAGCGGCTATACAGATGATGGCAGGCAATCAGTTCAAAGACACAGTAGCTATATGTATGATGCTATTCAATCAGTTCAAAAAGTCACAGTGGCTATACAGATGATGGCAGGCAATCAGTTCAAAGACACAGTGGCTATGTAGATGATGGCAGGCAATCAGTTCACAGACACAGTGGAAAGAGAAGACACAGGTCAGGGTTTCAGGATGAGGGGCAGAGGACAGATGGGCATGTCAGAGGCAGCGGGGGAAGGGGGAGGGGAGAAAAAAGAGAGGGGGTGGGGGTAGGGGATGAGGTAATCCCTAACTGTCAAAGCATTTTGACACACCACACCTACCAGTCCTACTTTCATAGAACTCTCACACACCATACCTACCAGTCCTACTTTCATAGAACTCTCACACACCACACCTACCAGTCCTACTTTCATAGAACTCTCACACACCACACCTACCAGTCCTACTTTCACAGAACTCTGAAACACACCACACCTACCAGTCCTACTTTCATAGAACTCTCACACACCACACCTACCAGTCCTACTTTCATAGAACTCTCACACACCATACCTACCAGTCCTACTTTCACAGAACTCTGAAACACACCACACCTACCAGTCCTACTTTCACAGAACTCTGAAACACACCACACCTACCAGTCCTACTTTCATAGAACTCTCACACACCATACCTACCAGTCCTACTTTCATAGAACTCTCACACACACCACACACCTACCAGTCCTACTTTCATAGAACTCTCACACACACCACACCTACCAGTCCTACTTTCACAGAACTCTCACACACCACATCTACCAGTCCTACTTTCATAGAACTCTGAAACACACCACACCTACCAGTCCTACTTTCATAGAACTCTGAAACACACCACACCTACCAGTCCTACTTTCATAGAACTCTGAAACACACACACACACCTACCAGTCCTACTTTCACAGAACTCTCACACACCACACCTACCAGTCCTACTTTCATAGAACTCTGAAACACACCACATCTACCAGTCCTACTTTCATAGAACTGTGAAACACACCACACCTACCAGTCCTACTTTCATAGAACTCTGAAACACACCACACCTACCAGTCCTACTTTCATAGAACTCTGAAACACACCACACCTACCAGTCCTACTTTCATAGAACTCTGAAACACACCACACCTACCAGTCCTATTTCATAAAACTGTGAAACACACCACACCTACCAGTCCTATTTCATAGAACTCTGAAACACACCACACCTACCAGTCCTACTTTCATAGAACTCTGAAACACACCACATCTACCAGTCCTACTTTCATAGAACTGTGAAACACACCACACCTACCAGTCCTACTTTTATAGAACTCTCACATACCACACCTACCAGCCCTACTTTCATAGAACTGTGAAACACACCACACACCTACCAGTCCTACTTTCATGGAAGTTTCTGTGTTCTAACTACAGATGGCTACTACTTACAGTCTGTTATTAAAAGCATCAGCCTATAACTTGTGTGTGTGTGTGTGTGTGTGTGTGTGTGTGTGTGTGTGTGTGTGTGTGTGTGTGTGTGTGTGTGTTCTTCAATTTAATGTCTATACACATAAGTGATTTTAGACAACCAAAAATAAATAAATAAACAGGGTAGTAAAGGAGGAAGAGAGGGGAGGGGGGGGGTGGATACACAGGCAACTGAAGGAGATAAAGAGATAGAGAAACAGTGAGAGAGAAAAAGATGAAGAAGTATAAATGAAAAAAGGGAAAAAGAGAAAAAGGAGGATTGGGATGGAAATCGGAAGAAAAAATGTTAGCGTGAATAAAAATTGCAACCTATAACATAACTACAATAACATTTTTAAAAACATCAGATGAACGCTGAAGGTAACAGGATACTAACATTTAAACGTGAAAGTAGAATTATTAAAGGAATCTACAAATGGTATCTGAACAAGTCCTAAAACAATGTCACAAATCAAAAGGGGTTTTACTAAAACCTCTTCAGGACTTTTCCGAAAAAAAGTAGGCAGATAGGTTTTCATTTTTCTACAGTGGAAAAGTATATGTTCATTAGAAATTTTTCCACCACACACGCATGTGGTGTTGGAAGTGAATTTGGTCTTAAAAGCATTAAGTTTGAATCTATATGCAAGGGAAGTTAAAAGTCTTAGGTTAGATAATTGACCATACTTAGATATAAAAAATCTTCAAAATTTGCTTGGTGGTCAGCAGGTGATGAGTGGCCAACATCTTCTTGTTTCTTTCTAAAATGCTTCCAGCAAGCCTTCTGCAGTAGGCTATAACTTCTTTCAATGATAATGGATCTTCAAACTATATGCTTCATTTGTATAATCTGCAGAGTTTTTAGCTAGTTGTGTGTGTGTGTGTGTGTGTGTGTGTGTGTGTGTGTGTGTGTGTGTGTGTGTGTGTGTGTGTGTGTGTGTGTGTGTGTGCATGTGTGCGTTGTTGTGTGTGTTGTTGTTGTTGTTGTGCTTGCGTCCATGTGTGCGTGCGTGCGTGTATGTGTGTGTGTGTGTGTGTGTGTGTGTGTGTGTGTGTGTGTGTGTGTGTGTGTGTGTGTGTGTGTGTGTGTGTGTGTGTGTAAGTGTCTGTGTGCGTGAGTGAGTGAGTGAGTGTGTGTGTGTGTGTGTGTGTGTGTGTGTGTGTGTGTGTGTGTGTGTGTGTGTGTGTGTGTGTGTGTTTACATACGTGATTGTGTTTCTGAAAGTGTGTGTGGTTGGGATTGTCTGAATGCTGTGTGCATACATCCACAAAAGCAAGTCACACTACTGCATGTGCACACGGATATGTGCATATCACGAATAGTCTGAAGCTGCGGAAGAACATCATACAGGCAGGGGAAAAGAGTGTACAAGCCAGTGACAGACAGGGTGATACAGACAGACAGACAAATGGACAGACAAACAGACAGAGAAAACTGAA